>JAYDZG010000011.1:14850423-14860492 GCA_034509265.1 Microcambeva bendego
AGAAGGTTGCCGATTCGATTCCCAGAGCTGACAGGTAACGGCTGTAGTGCCCTTGAGCAAGGCACCTAACCTCTATCTGCTCCCCAGGCGCTGTGTGCACGTTTGCTGACAGCCCCTTAGTGTTCACTAGTGTGTATATCTGTTTCACTGCAGGATTGGGTTAAAATGCGGAGGAGGAATTTCACTGCACAGTTATGAAACTAGTATTCTAAATCTAAAAATCACCATTTACTCTGTTCAGTTCAATTCTGTACTGATTACATGAGTTTCTGGAATGTTCTTTCAGTCTAACCGATGTCCTGTGAATGGCTACCACTCTGTCCGTGCTGTATTTTTAACACAACTGCATTATTCACAAGATAAATCCGCATAATCGAGATGAATAAATCAACCTCTCCTTCCACGAGTGAGGAGTCGACTCATTTGAATAGTGATGTCCGGAATCGACTCAGGAATTTTCGAATTTGGACTCGAAAAGCGCAACAAAATATTTTTTTTGTTTGTTTTCAATTATTTAACTCGTAACATTATAATTGATTTCCTAGTAATTTACAAAAAATAAGTCGAATGTAAAAGTTTTACATACGTTTCAGACTGGATCGTGTTTTTTTTCCCACGATGTCGCAAAACCGTTGCAAAATACGGCAGCTGAAACACGTTGAGCGCTGACAGGAGGTGCTTCATGTAAACTTAGTAGCGGTAGTACTAAAGATATTTATGCCGAGATCTGACCCTAAGCATGCGTTAACGAGATGAGAAATGAAGCCAGCGAGGATCTGGTGGACACAGCCTGTGAAATAAGGTGATTAAAATCGCAGCAGAGATGTTAGCAGTTTGCAGGAATTCTTTGCTTAGTTGTGTGAAGCGGCACGGAGCAGGCAGAAGGTTCACCAAGGTCCCCGAGTGCACCGGATCATCTGGGGTTTGGTGTCAGACCATACAGCTGACACCCAACAGAACAGAAGCGAACCAGCTTCAGAGACAGAGGGGCACATTTTACCACCCTGATCCTCGCCTGGCATGTGTGCATCCACTAGATCATGCTAAAAATCTGCCCTGGATTAATAAAGGACCCGTAAGGACACCCAGTACTGCACTAACCAGACCACATGTGATCAGCTGTGATCACCCTCGGATATTCGCTTTAGGTCAAGTTCTTAATGGTTGGACTGATAGAACTGTTCATTTAAAGGGATACTGTACTGTACCTCCAAAATCAGAATTAAACGACGACCAGAAAACTTTGCAGCATGAACTGAAACCAAGTGCCTCCTCATCAACGTCTTCCTTCAAACAGGGGCAGTTTAAAGAACTGGTAGGTACCATGATCTTTCTGCACATTACTGTACTGAATACTACACTCAGGTGTCACTTATTTAGACACACCTACGATTGTGGGCTCATTTTCTAATGATGGAGTTACAGCCACACCTATAAACAATATAAATAAGTTTGGAAAATGACCATTCGTGTTACAGAATGACTGCCCCAGTGCACAGATTTGAGGTCCGTAAGGACAAGGAAGCTTAGCTGTCCTGCACCGAGGCCCATCGTCCAAAAAATGAAGGTTGGAACGGTTGGTCTCAAATAAATGGGCACAAATTTCCCCCACCCATCCCAACTTCCTTATTATGCTTATGGTTTTCTAATGGAATATCGATGATCATGATCAGGTGTCCACATACATTGCCCATATACTGAACCTTGACTTTGAAGTGACTTAGTCTACATTACAGTCTCAGCTATTCAGGTGAGCATAAGGTTATTAATTAACCTTGTGTATCAGCTATTATTGAGTGTTAACATTTAGCACATTGGAGTGGGTGCAGAAGGTACATTTACATTATTAGCATTTTGCAGACGCTTTACTCCAAATATTTATGACTGAACACTTTGAGGGTTAAGGGCCCAACAGCAGAAGGTGGCAGAGGTGGGGATTGAACCAGTGATATTCTGCTTACTAGTCCAGTAGTTTAACCACTAGGCTACGGCTAGTACAACAAGCCCGGATGAACAGCATCAGGATAGGAAAAGTTTCATGAGGTTGGGCACTCTGTCTCAACTAGCACACCGCTGTTGAGATCAGAGTAACATTCTCAGTCATGCTGTTGGTTAGCCGAGTGTCAACACAGACATGACTGTGTAGGGTGATGCCGGTTCGATTCCCAGAGCCGATAGGTCACGACTGAAGTTCCCTTGAGCAAGGCACCTAACCTTTAACTGCTCCCTGGGTGCCATGGCTAGGGCTGCCCACAGCTCCGGGCACGTGTGCTCACTGCCCCCTAGGGATCAAAGACGATTACCTGAACTGAACTATCAGTGGAATCACATGGGTTGCTTTGTTTGTGTTTTGCAGTATGAAAATCCATGGACGATCCCGAATTTCCTCTGCATGGCCCGGATTGTTCTTTCTCCTGTCCTGGGTTACTTGATCATAGAACAGTATTTCAATGCGTCTCTTGGACTGTTTGTTTTGGCCGGAGCAACAGACATGGTAAGATCAGGTGGATTTACAGTGCATCCGGAAAGTATTCAGAGAGCTTCAATTTTCAATATTTTATTATGTTACAGCCTTATTTCAAAATAGATTATATTATTTTCCCCTCAAAATTCACATAATAGCCCATAATGACAAAGTGATTTTATTTGTTGCAAATTTACTAAAAATAAAAAAAAATAAAAAAATCATAAGTATTCACAGTGTTTTCCATGACACTCAAAATTAAGCTCAGGTGCATCCTGTACTTCACTTGATTGGAGACCACCCATGCTAAATTCAGTTGATTAAACATGGTTTTAAAAAACACACATCTGTCTATAGAAGGTCTCAGAGTTGACAATAAATGTCAGAGCACAAACCAAACCATGAAGGAATTGTCTGTAGACCTCAGAGACGTGATTGAGGCACAGATCTAGGAAAGGGTACAGAACATTTTGTGCAGCATTGAAGGGCTCGGTGAGCACAGTGACCTCCATCATCCATTAATGGAAGAAGTTTGGAACCACCAGGACTCTTCCTAGAGCTGGCTGCCCCAAACTTTTTTTGCACCACGGACCAGTTTTAAGATATAATTTAAATAGCATAACTGTACTACTCATAAATGATCAGCTTTAAGCTGTTTCCACGGCAACGAGGCATTTTCCACCTAGTGGTAATAAGAGACAATAACATCCAATGTGTTTTGGAAATTGCATTAATTTTTGTAGCGATCTATCATTATATCTATAAATAAATAAAAAAACATGAGCATATTTGTCCTTTTTAAAATGCATTATTATTATTTCATTATTTTTTAGAAGAGGAGGTATTTATAGATGTCTGTCCTTTTGTATTTCTGTCCTCTGCACAGCTGGACGGCTACATAGCACGAAACTGGCCCAACCAGAAGTCTGCTCTGGGTAGCGCTCTGGATCCACTGGCTGATAAAATTCTCATTAGTGTGCTGTACATTAGCCTGACTTATGCAGGGCTGATTCCAGGTTAGTATGAAATCTACACACCAAGAACGAAACACAGACCAGATGTAAAATGAACTCACACAAACAATCATACAAACACCCTAACCATCATATACACAAGAATAGAAAGCAAACTGAGCCCTTACTTTGATGTTTAAAGGCAAACCTACATCACTGTACTATGATAGGATACCGTAAGCAGACATAGTAACGGTCATGCCATAGATTTACACCCTTCTATTAAAAATTGAAACTCAAATGGTGTTTTTCTGGGTTTTCCACTAGCACACCAGTGCAAAGATTCTTCTACATCAGGAGGAGCCATACGAAATCCTAACACTAATTAAGCCTTGGGAATGCCATGAGAATCCATACAAAGACTTCCCTAATCTTTTATTTGACTGTAACTCTTTGTTTTGGACAACTCAAATATATTAACATATATTAATGTTAAACAATATGACAATAATTTGAAGTCTCTTGCTTCTCTGCAGTTCCACTCACAGCTCTGGTGATTGCCAGGGATGTTGCCTTGATTGCTGCAGTTTTCTATGTGCGCTATAAAACGGTTCCTCCTCCAGTAAGTATTTGATATTATTTGGATAAACATATCTGGGGCCTCTTTCTGTGTTGCCCAGGGATGGTGGTTGGATAATGGTTTGAGCTTTGGGCTAGCAATTGAAAGACTTTAAAAGTCTTAGCTCTGTCATGCAGCCACTGTTGGGCCGTAGAGCAAAGCCCATAACCCTCTAAGCTTTAGGGGCTAGAATGGTTGTCCCCTGATTCCAAACAAACTGTTATATGGAAAGAATTACTTTCGCTGCACACTACACCTGTGTATATATGACAAGTATAGACATTAAAAAGGTGCCCCACGGTATTGAAGTACCATTCTACAGTAAAAACTATCAAACTTTTTCTTTCTCTACAGGTAACCCTCAACAAGTTTTTTAACCCATGCTACACTACCGCCCAACTTAAACCCACTCTTATAAGCAAGGTACTGCTTTTAATGTTCTATGTGTGCTATTCTATTGGAAAGTTGCCTAATTCAGGGGGAAAACAACAGTACTCGGTGATGTCATCAGAATAAATGCATGATAAGCTCTTTGTGTTCTAGTTCAACACTGCAATCCAGCTGATTCTGGTGGCTGCATCTCTGGCTTCACCCATATTTCACTATACTGACAGTGTTCTGTTGCACTCGCTGTGGTAAGCTAATCCTGTTTCACAATGACAACATATCCTAACGTGACTCATCCTCACAGAGTTTATTACAATGTGTTTATTTGCCGTATTTGTTTCATTGCCAGGTACGTAACTGCACTGACGACCGCGGCGTCGGGTTACAGCTACTATCATTATGGAAAGAAAACTGTAGAAGTCCTTAACAACACAAAGTGATCGAATGCTGTAGTGACCATCACCAGATATAAATCAGCAGAATAATTACCTGAACTGACTGTGTATAAATATTTCAATGCTTAGGCCCTATTTTCTTTACAAATGAAATATTATTAAACACCGACAAATCAGGTTATTTTCATATAAGTAGTGGTCTTGTTAATCCGGTCGACGCAGTGTCTGTGATATGTTATTTTTTACTTTTTTGGATCACCACCTCAATTTTCTGATTAAAAACTGACTTTAAACCCCCACACATCTGTAGCTTTCTTGTTTTGTGACAGCATGTACAAATAGTCTTAACATGTCTAGTCTACACCTTGCTTTCTCTTGCCAGATTGATTGATACAAGTAAAGCATATTTATAAGTCATTATATTCATGAAGAATTCCTGTTTCTGTATTAATGCCCTTTCTTCCCTCTAGTCAATGTGTTTTACTTGTTTTCACTGAAAAACAATACATGAACCTGGCCAGGGTTCTACAAAGCAATTCATTTTGAAGGCCTGTGATGAATTGGGGCCCTTTCCAAATCATTCTTTTCTTTCATTCAGTGTTTTTGGAACCAGACACTTGACTTATAAATGTGCTTTACTTGTATCAATCAATCTGGCAAGAGAAAGCAAGGCCTAGACTAGACATATTAAGGCTATTACTGCAGTGATTGGCAGTTGTAAACCTGACATCCCAAGTGTCCCGGAAGTTCTGGGAGTCACCCGCATATACATGCAAGTCTGATTAAATCTCCCTGAATCAATGAGTGGCCAGGAGCGTTCGAGCCTTAGTAACTTAAAAGGCCATACTTGCTGTGGTAGCACACCTTGTGGTAACCTGCTCCCCTCATGTGCATATTCATGAAACACATGCAAAACAGGGAGGGTTTTGGCTGGCCTGAACTCAGCCACTCAGTTTTTAGTGTGCCTTCAGTGAGTGAGTGAGCATCATGGCAGAGGCAGGGAAAGCCGAGGGTGAAAGCACACTATTACAAGAGACAGTGTAGAGGAGAGGGGGTGCTTTGGAGCTCCTGTGTGACCTATGATAACACAGTGAGGCTCAATGTTGGCAGGGTGGCTTTCCGCCTTATTGGGCAGTTTTTACTGCAGATTTGAAGGGAAAGAAAATAGGCTGTTTTGTAATTACTTTGGCGGCTTTAAATATAAATAGAAAACTATTGATTTCTAGATCATAAACAGACCGACCTCCTTCTGCTACATAAAACTCATTGTCAAAAGATTGATTGACAGGTTATTCTTTCCAGTCCAAAAGACAGTGGCACAGGCTAGACTTTTTAAACTCTATATTAAATATAAATACCTTTAAATGAATAATTACTGATCTGTACATTAGATAACATTAAATATATAAATTTGTATTTCATGGCAATGGTTTAACCTGTTTATTATTTTTGAACCGCACATCATCTGCTCATACGGTGTTGTTTTTGCAATCTGGCAACCCTGGTGAGGCTGTTAATTATAAAGCTTTTGAAAAAGCCGCAAACAGATGAACAAAAATTTTAAAAAGCTTTTTTTTACTTCCTGTATTCACAACATTTACATTGCCATTAAAGCAACACTTCATCATTTGCTCTGCATGTTTTTCGTTACAAATCTACATTTGTGTACATTTCTGCTCCTAAAAAGGTTTTTCTATCGTCTGTTGTTAAGCTCAATTAATTCACTGTTAATTGGACTAAACAGTATTGTTTTATTTAATGATAAAAATGCCACTTTACTAAGATTTTGGGCACCCCTGTTATAGAATATAATTGAAAACGTTTAATGGATGACAGGGGTGGAAGAATTGTGTTTGGAAGAATGTTAGTTGTCATGAAGCCGCTAGACACCTAATGTCCACTAGGGGCAGTATACCCTGAAGATAGACTAACGATTTTCTTTGCAGTAATGGTGATAGTAGCAGTGATTGTTATATGAGTCTAATGCTGGATGTAGCATTCAATACCTGCACTGTTACTTTAATACTTTAATGTTGTGTTCGTTTTTCTGTTATGCAGTTACATTTCCAGTAACATTAAACTGAACATTTCCTCTTGTGAACTTTCGGAACTTTTATTTATTTATTTCATTTCTTTTTGTTTGGCTAAAGAAGATCCCAGTGGAAACCCACGCAGACACAAGAACATGCAGACACGAGGAGAAAACAGATACAAGAACATGCAGACACAGGGAGAACGTGCAAACCCAGGCCCTTGATGGGTTTGAGTATTTACCCAGGAGTAAGCACTCAAACCTTTCTGGAACTGGTTGCTGGCATGAAATTTGGAAATTATCTTAAAATTTATTTTATATATAAAACTATAGAAACAACAATAAAGACCTTTTCTGTATGTTTTTTTTAAATAAAGGTGACAGATGGTGCTAATATTACTCATGTTTAGTGTGTCATCAGTAACGCGTGACATCCTTTCAACCTGAGTAATCTAATGATAGTGTATTTAATAAATGTATGGGCAGAATTAAAGCATGACTCACAAAAGCAGTCTATGTCGTGCCATGTGCTCATAGAGACATCGGGGAAATGCCTTTTATAATCATCACATACAAAACAATGACCCCGCAGGACAGCAGACAGGCCTGATTTAGGAGTACAATGGCTTCTGCTTTCAGAACTGCATGAGTCTCTCTCAGATTATCTCAGGATGGTAGATTACAAATAAAATACTTTTAATGCTTTGTATATCAAAGTCATAGAAATGACTCAATGTCACTGGGTACCCACATCTCTTACTGGCAGTATGGTAGCTAACTGGAAATGTGATTGGTTGTTAGATGTGTTAGTTCAAATCAAATAACACTACAATCATCTGTGACAATAGCAGTGTATCCATCCATCCATCTAGCCAGCCAGCCAGCTACCTACACACACAGTGAAGACGGTGAAGCCACACATAATCTGCTTTATTGATGGTTTTGTCTCTCTTTTAAGCCTGAGCTCATAATCAACTGCATGTACTAATTACACAGCAGAGGGCAGCATTATCCAACAATTACATTTTTATGGCACCTCAGCTCAGACGTGCTGGATTTTGTAGATGCTGTTATCCAAATCGATTTACAATTATGACAAAGTAATTCATGCAACTGAAGGTTAAGACCTTTGACCATGGGCTGGACAGTGGCAAGTTGACAGTGGAGAGATTAAAACAGATAACCTTCTTAATATAACTGTTATTCAGCAATGGAGAAGCTTAAACAAAACACGAAAGTAACATGTTTATTATTCTGTTTCAATCTGTACATCTGAGATTTATTTAGTAGCATAGACAAAAATTAAAACGCAAATTTATTGGGATTTTAATGTCAAGTTTTACACTTTGGTTACATTCATGACAGACGGTTTATCAGCACTCAAGGTTATATAGAATACAGTCATGGAAAAAATGTTAAATTTTGACTGTGGGAGCAGACCCATGCAGACAGGGGGAGAACATGCAAATTCCACACTGAAAGGACCCGAACCAAACCCAGGACCTTCTTGCTGTGACCTGACAGTGCTACCCAAGTAGCCACACAATTAAATGCAAATGTGTGATTCTGTTGACCTAAAATGAACTAGCACTCAATCTAATATTTACATTTTCTTGCTTTGCATTTAGCGTCTTTGAATGTGCTGGACCAGCTGTGATCCTGACCAGTGATAAAATAATGAATTTATGACGTAACGCTCCCTGACCTTATCTTATAAAATTAGTTTGAAACATTAGACCATTAGTATTTGTAATCAGAATCATCCAGTCAACCATTAAAAAGAAGTAAACAATAAATCAGACATGTATGTTTAGTACAGCCAATAGGCTTAATTATTAACTTTGTTCTTATTTTATTTTGGGATTCATTTATGATCGTGTTGGTAGAAATGCTTTATGAAACCAACCTGTTTATCTAGAATACTGCACAACGCCCTTCTGTAATGTTTTAACCGACTTCTGCTGCCGACTGAAATAATGTATTCCTGTTTTACCAGATTGGGTATATTATATGGTTACATGTACACTACTGATCAAAATCTTAAGACCAGTTTAAAAAATTGCAAGAATTTGCATTTTGCACCATTTCACACTATTGGATCTTAACAACTAGAGCTTCAAAGCAAAAAGAAAAAATGGGAGCAATAGACAAAATATTTTGAGCAGGCAATTTATTCAAAACATCAATTTGACGGCAATAGGCTGTTCATCAGCTGATCAAATGTTTAAGACCATAGCTAAAAAAAAAGGAGGAAATCCCCTCAATCCAAAAGAAAAGTGTCAAAAAAAGACTTCGTGATGAGTAGCTTCACCATTCTTATTGATCACTTCGAACAATCATTTAGTCATGCTTGATGCTTTCCACAAGGCTAGTGGGAATGCTGCTCCAAGATGGGATTCGTTTCACAAAGGGAATCCACTGCCAGTAACTGATATTTTATGTAAACTTCCCTTGCCACCCATCTCGAAAAGTTCTCAATAGGTTTTAGATCAAGGGAACAAGAAAAATGGTCCAAAGAGTTATTCTCCTGGAAGAAGTTTAAATTTATATTTTCAGTATTTAGCAGACGCCTTTATCCAAAGCGACTTACATTGCGGTCCTCTGTCAGGCAGGAATTGTGAACTGCAGCATTTTCCGGTTGAAAAACCCAGTCGTTACCACACAGACGGGGGCCATCAGTCATGAGGGATGGCCACTGAATATTGTGGCATTGAGGGAGACGTGGCCTTTGAAGTCGTTTTTTTAATTTTTTAAGCCCTTCCCTTGCAGATGCCATCTGATGGTTATTGAGCTGCAGTCAGCACCGGTAATGGTCTTAATTTGGGCGAGGATCGTCCCATGTCTATTTGGATATTTTGGCCCAAGGATATTTGGCTTTCGGGTGAAATTTCTGGATAAACCTAAAATATACTCTAACCTAAAGGTGAACATAATGTGACCCTCTCTAAACTTTTGAATGCACATGTCCAACTAGAGTGTCACAGACTGTCATCAGCAGGTTGCAACAGAGATACAGAGAGACTGAAAGAGTCACAGAAAGGCATAGAAGTGGACGTCTTTTGGCCAAATCCCACACTGATGACCGCTCATTATGAACAGTGTCCTGCAGAACCGGATGATGAATGCCACACAACTCTAGGCTTATTTAAGGGAGGTGAGAGGCACCCAAGGATCATGTCAGACCATTTGACACCATTTACATCAGCCTGGTCTGAGTGC
>JAYDZG010000011.1:14875666-14890457 GCA_034509265.1 Microcambeva bendego
GGCGCCCTGTGCTCTTCACAGATGAAAGCAGGTTCACACTGAGCACATGTGACAGACGTGACAGAGTCTGGAGATGCTGTGGAGAGCAATCTGCTGCTTGCAACATCCTTCAGCATGACCGGCTAGCCCCCCAAACGGAATGTACCCTTATTTATAATAAACCTCATATTTGTATTTGTCAATAAAATCAAGCATGACACGGTCAGGAGCTTACTTCTAACGATATTAAGTTTGAGCAACCCATACACTAATAACTACAATAGAGCTAATAATAAGCTTTTCAAATTAATTGAAATGGCATTTTAAGCAATGTCACTAATTGAACAATGACTTACTGGTTACTTATTGAGAGCGCTACTACTAAGTCATCTTTTTAAATTACAATTTGTATAAAACTATGGAAATAAAGACCACCCTCAGTGGGATGTTAAATCTGGTTAAGGCGAATACAACACGTTAATGTTGTGCTGGTGTCTCAGTGGTGACACCAATTGCTATCTTCCTAATCCACCTCCATGCCTGACCCTGCTGCAGGGTGCAGACGCTAGATGATTGTTTGTGCCATTGATGTAATGTCTGACTTGCCTCCACTCTGTAATTGAGTGAAGTACTGGTGAGGGTGACAGACGCTGAGAGGACAGTATGCGTATCCAGATATCATGTGATGGTGAGCTTCATTTGGATTGTTGCGCTCATCGATATTCAGCTGTCTGATGCACTTTAACAAGCAAGGTGACAAATATTTAATTCCAGATGGGAGATAAATAAACTAAGTAAGTGAGAATCAAGTTTGTTATGGATACAAATGCTCTGAACACGTCAATGTTTGAATTTGAATAAATCCTCATTACTTAAAGCAATGTCCTTACAGGACACACAGGGCAGTAAACCCAAGAAAAAAGAATCAAATCTTTACTGTGACTATACACAGGTACAATGTCGTATTTACACTTTGATTTCTAAAACGATATTATTTTTAAAAACAGCTAAAGATATATTAGTTTAACTTCCTTTAAGGTCTACCTATCTTTCTTCCTTTTAATCTAATTTTCACCAAAATAACTGCAGCCAATACACATCAGTGTGCCATGACTTTGATTCTTCATAATTACATTATCTAAAATACTTTAACTACATGCACTAAATACATTAAAATACAAAAACAAAAGTGGTTAAATACTTTTCATCCTTAGTGTACACAAGTTTAAAATAAAGTGTTTAAAAGTAATATTTTCGGGTGTAATAACAGACATTATTTATAGCTGAAATGACAATGACAGGTTGTTTTTGCCTAACGTCCTAATGTGCGTGGTGTTCCATTTCACAGTGTTCTCAATGATTAAGTTAGTACAAATAAAAAGAGGTTTTGTTGCATGATTTAGTCAAGCCTGCCATAACACAGGAAAAATTATCATATCAAGTGAAAAATGAGTCTCGGAAAATATAATGACTAAGACCCTCTCGTTTTTCGCAGGTGTTATTCATTGTATCCCTGAATGCGGACCACATCTTTTTTGTGGCCTTGCGCTTGAAACTCTATCTGATAGAAGCCGACGAGTTACCTTCAAGCACAAAGTGTGATTGTGACACATGCAGAATTAATCTTACGATACGTATAAGTATGATATCTTTTTAAAATCATGTTTCAATGTGAGTTTTTCATCTCTGACAGTTAAGAGACTTGTGTTCCATGTAATGGTGTCAGGCGCTTACACAAAACATTTTCATGTTAATCATACCAGTACAGATCTGCTCATACACATCCGCCTTACTCTTGTAAACTGATACAGATATAGGTATAAATACTGTACAGTAAATCTAGTGAAAAGTGCATTTAAATAAATAATAATAAATAAAGGATGACATAAAAGGCTCAGAGCGGATGGCTCAATAGGGTCATATTTTAAACATCAGGTCATATAGCTGAACCTATTTTAGCTACACTCTGCACATTATGGTAGGTTCACTCAATGTCCTCTATTTTTCGGTCAATGCAGTTCGGCAAGTGGAATGTAGGCAGAGAGTTCAGCCAAAAAGTGTTATCAGGAGCACGCTAATAGATCACTCTGTTCTTTCTTTTCAGCGCTCTTAGCTTCTGTGGATGGGTTTGATGAGAAACATTGTGGTCCAGAAGGATGCTCCATACTGACTAGCGGCAAACACTAGTTTTCAGCTTTACAAAGTTTTACCACAGAAGTAAACACACTTAATTGATATTTCTCAACAAGCTTTCAAACAGATTGAATGGCCTCTAGTTTGTTTAATGTTCTTAGCTGATGTGTTGGTTGAGTCTTCAAAACCTTGTGAATCCTTTCAGCTGCTCCGTATTACTGACTTGGCATATAGTTTTTACGCCATAATTTTAAAAACTTTTAGAATTTTAGAATATTATTTTTCACCACTGTGGAATTCGTTCTTCACATTTTAACCCAGTCCGTGCAGTGAAACACACATATACACACTAGTAAACACTTTTATGTACACGTGCCCTAACCACGGCGTCCGGAGAGCAGTTGGGGTCAAGACCTGTCGGCTTTGGGAATCAAATCAACAACCTTCCGATCACAAGCCCAGAATCGGTAGTTAGTCGTTCCACAAGATTCATCAGTACACTTTATATCAAACACAGTTGTGGACAATTTTGTCTCTCCAATTTACCTCACTTGCACATTTTTGGACTCCGGGAGGAAGCAAACACTGGGAGAACATGCAAAAAATTATCCAAACAAAAAAGAATGCCCCACCTTCTTGCTGTCACAATGTTACCCATTATGCCGTCCGCCAACCGAAGAGTTAAAGTACTTTGAATCCAGTTGCAGTTATTTTCATTACTGTGTTTAATGATGTGAAAAATGTGAGGCAGCACGGTGGCTACTTTAGTAGCATTGTTGCCTTACAGCAAGAAGGCCCTGGGTTCGATCACCAGGTGGGGTGGTCCAGGTCCTTTCTGTGTGGAGTTTGCATGTTCTCCCTGTGCCAGCATGGGTTTACTCTGGGAGCTCTGTATTCCTTCTACAAAAACATGCAACTCACTCACTCACACACACCTTAAAAGGTGTCTGCTAAATGCTGAAAATGTAAAATATATGTATATATCATTTCAATGGTAACTTTTACTAAAATGAATTCATATATGTGCGTGTGCACCCTCTCCTACCCAAATAAGACAAAGGTGTTGAAATCATTGTGGTACTCACCCATGCGCTAAGGTCAAAGTAAACGGTGATTCAGTTAAAAGCCTGATTAATTGATTATTTAACTGGTATCAGACAGTAAATTTACACATGTTAAACACTTCACTTTAAAACACCGTCAGCTTCATTTGCATATTCAATGACTTTCACACTGATAAGTGGCTCTATTGTTTCTCCCACCAATCTGCTGCCCGCGTCTCCTCGGGCTTGTACAGCCACGCTGGGCCTACAACGGTAAACTGTGGATCTTTAAGATCTATAGGGCTTGTTGAACAAGTTTAAAGTCACATTCAGCACGTAATATGGCATCTTTTAAGCTTTTATTCCTGGTTTTCTTCAGCGTGTTTAATTTGGTCTGCGCGGAGAACGCACAGCTTCAAGAGCGACTGTTTTTAAGTTCTTTAGGGCTTTCGAGTCGCCCGAGGCCGTCAAATCACGCGTCGGTCCCCTCGTTATTGTGGAAAATGTTTAAAACAGCCGAGATAAAGCGAGCAGAATCTGATCCGTGTACAGTGCCTGAGTATGGAGTGAAAGGAAACATCGTCAGATACGTTCTGGATCAAGGTGAGTTACTATTAGATCTGGAGCTCAACAGGTATAAATGAATGCTACATTCAAGTGTATTTGCAATTATTGTAATTATGAGTTCCTTACTGTTATCCTTTGATTCGCGTTAATTGCAACACATGCTTAACAGCTGCTTCTTTCAATGTGCCAACAAACTTAGACACGATTGTCTTTGTTTTTACTACTGAGACCTATCTAAAATCACTAGATATAAGTTTGAAGTGCTAATAGTTTAACACACATAACTTTCGCAAAAATTTACAATATGGACTTTGCATCTAAAATTAGCAGTGCTTTCTTTTCCCAATACAAAAGAGCAAAAGCTCTCTGCAACCTTTGGTTGGCTAGTGCTAAATATCACACACACAAAATACCAGTTGTTGTCCTCTATAAAACAATATTTAAAGTTCAGTCTTTTTCAGTTAGAAGTTATCCAGAATTGGCTTTGAGCTACTGAGTGAAACAACAAGTGAAAAGAGTTACTATTTACATAGCACAGAATGAAAGCTTAAAAAGGTTTATACAACAACAGGCTTAAACAAATTGAGTGAGACCACAATTTACAATCACCACTTGTCATCAACTCTGAATAAATTCTTTTAACAGGTAGCATGATTTCTGACAGAAGTAGCCCAGCCTGCATGGAGCAACATCTGTTTTTCAACATGTCTGTGCTGGAAGATGTGGAGCAGCTGTCTTTAGCACAGTTGGAGATAAAATTCAAACATAACTTGTTCCCTACAACTAGAAGTGCAGGGTCTCAGGCCTTTAGCATGCAGTTGTACAGAGTTTTAAGACCAACATTAAAGGGCATGGCTCATGAGTCCAGTCGCAGACTGTTTCTCTCACAGTCGGTTCATTACATCCATGGCACTATACGCTTTAACCTGACTGATGTCTCTGAGTCATGGAGAAGGCCAGGCAAAAATTATGGCATGGTCATAGCACTGAAATCCACTCCATTAAGCAATGAGCTAGACCAGACTGACTGCAGCATGGAGAGCTCGCATGTGGAGATTCCAGAACTGGTAGCAACGCTTGTGGTCGTATCTCTGAACCCTCATCAATGTAGATCGAGGAAGAAACGAAGTGCATACTATTTACCCGTCACTCCCAGCAATGTGTGCAAACCGAGACGACTTTACATTGATTTTAAAGACGTTGGCTGGCAGGACTGGATTATTGCTCCCCAAGGCTATGCTGCTAATTATTGCCATGGTGAGTGTCCCTTTCCTTTAAGTGAGAGCTTAAATGGGACTAATCATGCCATTCTGCAGACCCTTGTGCACTCGTTTGACCCGAAGGGAACCCCTCAGCCATGCTGTGTGCCCATCAAACTGTCGCCCATCTCAATGTTGTACTATGACAACAATGACAATGTTGTGCTCAGGCACTATGAAGACATGGTGGTAGATGAATGTGGTTGCAGATAATTTTCTATGTTTCTTGGTTATTTCAATAAATTTGACCTTTTTAAATAAACATGTGTCCCGGTGTATGTACTGCTCATAATGTATTGTTAAGCATATTCTCAGTTAAACTCTGAACCAATACTCACATATACATGAGTTCTATAAATTTCAAAAATAAATGATGCCATTTTTCAACATGGTCACCTTCTTTTGCAATGCATTTTCCCAACATTGTAACATTTTAATACCCTTAGCAACCATGTTTTAAAAGCTTCTTTGAGCAGTCCAATTCAGATGGTGCTAAATTCAAACTATAAGCTATCTCCAACCAAAATATAAAAGTTTCTGTTTATATTTAAATAATTGTTTTCTATTAAAATAACAGAATTAATATGCAATATTCTGTCATATTGGGTGGTCAGTCAGTTTTGTTTAACCTTCCTGATACTGTGTTTAGGGGTTGCCACAGCAAATCTGTTTCCCATCTGACTTTTCATTTTAGGAGTGTATAGTTAGAAATGTCATTGCATCTAAATGGTTATATTTTCATTAATACTTTATCTAGCTATGGGAGCTGATAACCCTCTGGTTAGGGGAATTGTCATTTCAGTGAAGAGGTCAATATTCGGGTCAATATAAGAAAGACTCAGTATGTTGAAGTATTTAGTCCTAAAACTATGTAAACAGTCCTCGAGGTTGAGTATGTAAATGTCCTTCTATTAACCCTAGATGAACCGGCACCCTGTCTAGGCAGTATTTTCGTCATGCATCAACTTTTTCATGTTGGTGCAACACCCACTGTGACCTTGACCAGGCAGTGTGTGTCACCTATAGCTTTAGGGCCACATTATTCAAGATTCTATTCACTGGAGAGAAAGAAGGTCTTGTAAGACTCGATTCCCGCCACTAGTTGGTGCAATGTGTTCAAAATCTGGGACACTATCTTGAGTAGCAGTTTTGAATCGTGAGTCCGTGTAGTCCTGTGAAGAACCAAAATAGTGTTTTGTGGTATTTAATTCAAGTGATAACGGGATGTGCAGAAAATGTGTTATACTATTAGAAAATTGTAGAGGGAGGATACCACATAACCAAAAGTATGTGTGCACCCCTCTTAATCATTGCTGCCATGCCCTCAATGTGGTTTCACTTTTAGGCCAACTTAAAATTAATTATATTTGTAAAATTTGGTGGTACCAGTTCAGGTAAGGTCATTTTAGTATCCAGCATGGCCATGCTCTGTACACAAAGCTTTGTCATAAAGACAGAGTTTGACTAGTTTGATAGGAGACCTTAGCAGGTAAGAGCCGTTACCTCAACTCCACTGAAGACATTCATGCAAAACTGAAATGTCTGTAGTGAAGTTGGCCTTTGCGTGAATTACCAAATTAAAGCTATTTGACCAAGCAGGGTCAATTCAAAATCCAATTCCAGAGGAAAGACTTTTCAGAAGGAGTGGACACTGTTATCTGGTACACAAACCTGTGGAGGGTGGGAGGGTATCATTGTTAATAGTTTTGGAATTGCATGTTCAGGACAGCCATAGCCTAGTGGTAATGTACTAGACAAGTAATAGGTTTGCTGGTTCAAGTAACCAGAGCCAGGTTACTGCTGCTGGGCCCTTGAGCAAGGCCCTTAATACTTAAGTTGCTCAGACTATAATGTAAGTTGCTTTAGAGAAATGCTGAAAATGTACATGTCCAAAACATTTGGGGTAATAGTGTATGTATTTTCGGTGTAGTAGCAGAAACGTGCAAAGCAACTTCTGTTAATAACCATGACTGACAGCAAGAAAAGTGTGTTTTTTCAGGTTATGACATCACAGAGCACTAAAAAGACGCTCCAATACAGACGCAGTAGGATTTCACCTCTGGCGCACTGGTACCAGGAGACACATCGGAGATATCTCGACCTTGCCTCTGTTGAATTATTAAAGTGTCGCGGTAATCCTAGTCCGTTTGTGTGTTATTTCTAAAACCAAAGCAGTTTGTTTGTTTTAATGGATGGCAGATGAGAACACGGTGCAGAAAAAACCCTATCGGTGCGTTAGGAGCTTTTCGGTTTCAGCACAGCAGCTGTGACGCGCTCAACGTGAAAAACACCGAACTTTAAAGGAGCAATCGGGGGAAAGTGGTGCAGTTTGGAGATCGGCTGGTTCGGATTTGAAGTCTCGTCAGCTGTGTGAGTGTGATGAGAAGGTGCAGGGCGCTGTGGTGGAGGTAGTGCGCTGCGCTCTGGCTTTAGCTGGACTTTATCCTCTCAGCCCACTTGGACGCACAACACCCAGTGGACAAGATTGTGACTTCTTTCACGTATCGTGTCTGGTTCGTTGCGGATACGTGTTAATTTTTACCGGATCTGTTCATTTGAATCTGCGAAGAGTTTGACGAGCCATTTAACTGCGAGTTTTTTTCAGCGTTTGAGCGGCACTAACTTGTTGCGCTTTTCTGTTCCAAGTTAAAACCATGACTGGCGCGCTGTTACATTTGCCTTTTCTAGATCATCTCAGTTTGCATCATTTAGAACACCCGGTCTGTGATAAATAACAGATCAACATCGTTAAAAAACAAGCAACCGTGATTCTAACAATGACCAAGTGGGTCCGGAGCTGTGGAAGTGCGTGTCGGCTCCTGGCCGTGTGATCACGCCGAACTCCGCGCCTTGTGTACCCGCCCGCAGTGATCATGGTGCCGGTGTTGTGTCTTCTGCTGATCATCCAGCTCTTGTTCGGAGCCTGTACCGGCCTCCTGCCTGAGATCGGACGCAGAAAGCACGCCTCTCTGTCCCAGGACGCGCTGGATGCATTCGAGCTTCGTCTGCTGACGATGTTCGGGCTGAAACACAGACCCAACCCGAGCAGTACGGCTGTGGTTCCGCAGTACATGGTGGATCTTTTCACTGCGTATTCATCCAACAGCGCTGAGAACAGGCATCATAAAGCGAGGAGCATGGTGGCCAGAAGCGCAGAGAGGTCCGCCAGCCGTGCCAACACCGTCCGGAGCTTCCATCACGATGGTAACTCATCATCTCACTCAAATATAGTCTATACTTAAATAAGTTTTACACTGAGCTACTTCATGTCATAAGTTCCCACGAAGATAAAAAAAAGAGATGACTACTTTGAACAGGTTCCTCTTGCATCAGGTATAAACTACACGGTTCATTAGAATTAGACACCAACTAGTCACATTTACATTTTCAGCATTTAGCAGACGCCTTTATCCAGAGCGACTTACATGATGTGTGGGTTAAGGGCCTTGGTTAAGGGCCCAACAGTTGCAACCTGTCAGTAATGAGATTTGAACAAGGGACCTTCTGAGTTTTAATTAAAAGTATGCTTTGATATGATGGGTTCATGATATGATACCGAATATTTTTTAAAAATAAAATAACTTTATTTAATAATGATGACTTTTATATTACACACAGACATTACTTTCTCATTTAAGAGTAAGATACTTTTCTGTTCTCCTTAAGCCACTATGTAAATTGAACTTATTGATTATACTCATCAGACCACCAAATTAATCCCATCCAAAAAGCATCAAAATCTGTTACCAAATAAAGTGAACACAAAATTACTTTAATAAATAGATAAAGCTTAAAGAACGACTTGGAAGCATATAGTTGGCTCTGGAAACAGCATTAGTTCTAAATACAGAAATAAAAAATCTTTAGTTTGAATATATGAAAATCTTATTTCAATAGCTTTGAATTTAGAATTAAAATAAAAAATAAATAATGGATTTCAGACTGAATTTAAGTGGATACATTGGTGTTTGGTGTGTTATGTGTAAAAAAAAAGACATTTAATTAAAATAGAAAAATATAAATTCACTAGCCATTACTACTAACTTTGCAGTGTTATTTGTGCAGCTTTTTACATACATTATCAGTAGATTCATTATAGTAGTATTGAATATGATAGACAGTAGAATAATGAGGTTAAAACTTGGAGGGTGAATAAAAATATCTTGAGACACATTTACAATAAACATTTTCATTAGTTCACTTGCTGCAGATAATGTATATAATGGAAAACATTAGAAAACCATTTCCATAAAATTTTAAAATTTTATTTAAGCTGCATGTAGGTGTCTTGCAGAATGTTGCAGAATGAAAATTGGTATAAACACTTGTTTTTTTCTGAAGGTGTGACTAAATGTAGAGAACTGAGTTTGACATTTAAAGCCCAGTGGTACATTTTCAAAAGATGTTTATTACAAGTAAGAGGTCACATTTTCCCAGCCTCTGTAAACAAAGTCTGGAAAGTAAGTGGAAATGATTCATACATCCCGTCATTCAATGTACACTACTAGAGCAGCGTTGAATCATTTAGTTTACATACAGCTAGCTTTGAAGTAGGTTTGTGAGCAACTATACATCACCCCCTGATTACATGAGTGTACGCTAAGGTTCATTTCAATCTCTTACAGAATCTACAGAGGAGCTATCGAGTCATGACGCGAAGACAGTTCAGAAGTTCCTCTTTAATTTGAGCTCCATCCCCGGAGAGGAGCTCGTCACATCAGCAGACTTGAGGATTTACAGGGAGCAGGTGACGACGTACGCTAGCAGCAACAGCAGTTCAGGTTTTCATCGTATTAACATCCATGAGATCATTAAACCTGCCCTGCCTTTTAAAGAACCCATCACGAGACTCCTAGACACCAGGCTGCTTCAGCATGGTCTGAGCAAGTGGGAGAGCTTCGATGTAAGTCCCGCCGTATTGCGGTGGACCAGGGATGGCCACGCCAACCACGGCTTTGTGGTGGAAGTGGTTCATCCAGACGATGCTGAAGGAGATTATAAGAGACATGTCAGAGTCAGCAGATCACTTCATGACAGCACAGACTCGTGGCCTCAGATGAGGCCACTGCTGGTGACATTCAGCCATGATGGCAAAGGACATGTGCTGCACTCTCGGCAAAAACGGCAAGCACGGCCCAACAAGCCAAAAAAGAAGCACAAATCCAACTGCAGGAGGCATTCATTATATGTAGACTTCAGTGACGTGGGCTGGAATGACTGGATAGTTGCGCCACCAGGCTACCATGCCTTTTATTGCCAAGGAGAGTGCCCGTTTCCTCTGGCAGACCACCTCAACTCTACTAACCATGCCATTGTACAGACACTGGTCAACTCAGTGAATAGTAACATTCCCAAGGCATGCTGTGTACCCACAGACCTAAGTCCAATATCATTGCTTTATTTAGATGACCATGAGCGAGTGATTCTGAAAAACTATCAGGATATGGTGGTGGAAGGCTGTGGGTGCCGCTAAACACAAGGACTTCAAAAAACTTTTGCGAAGACACTTTATTTTTCACGATCCTATTCTTTATTTATGCTAAAAGTTTTACGTAAAACACATATTTTGGAAAACAAAGTATATATAAATCTATATTTATGTCCAGTAATGGGACCAATAAATATTTGAATTGGAGTTCAACTAATGTATTTTCCATACAGGCGTACATTTTCATAAGTACTTTTTTCCCCACACATGAAGTATGCTGGTCAGATTTTGTATTTATTTCTATTGTAACCACTTCTAGTAAATAGTTTTTTTAATCTATTTATGTGTAAACACGTACATGTGTACAATGTTATAACATACTATAGGTGGATTTATGTATCTACTTTAGACTGAAAAGTACAACTTGGACTATTCACTGTAGATTTGTTGAAGCCTTAAATTTAGAGCTATGCACTACAGTGTCAAATGGAGAACTAAGTTTAGTAAAGCTACACAAAGATGTATAGATCACTGGGCCTTAGTTAAAGCTGCAGTATGCAACATTTAGGAAATATTGGGGATCTCTTAGTTTTTTTTATTGCAAATATCTAATCATGGCCAATGCCATCACATGTCTGAAGAAAAACGATTTAGAAGACGAAATTTAAATAAATAACCAATAAATAAATGTTTAAACAGAATATGTCTATGCTAATGGCATGAATAACACAATACATAATTTATAATATAAATGATATTGATGGCATAAATATCTCCCCCATCCACCCACCCTCCAAAAAACACAATATGTTGTATTATGCAGTCTTGTATCCCATCCAAAGATAATAAAAATGCTGGTGGGGGTGGAAGTATCTTCAGACGTTGTTTGTCACTAGGCATTAAGGGAGTTTTTTATTTAAACTTCTAAACCTCAGCTGAAACATGTAATAATCTAGATACTGATGCAGTAATCTAGCATACTGAACCATTAAAGTCCTTTCTTAACTGCCTAATATGTGACCATGCCTCATAAATCACCCAGCTTTTTTGTTTCATCCTCACTAAAGGCTATTTAGTATAATATCATTAGTATGATCTGACCCCTGCTTAATACAGCATGGTTGAGTCCTAAAACATGACTGATCCACAATGGATGTGTGGAGGAACTCCTGTGGCCTACTCAAACGTCTTTGGGGGAAAACCGCTTGCCAGGCCTTCTGATCCAACATTAAAGCCCAACTTCACAAATGCATTGTTGACTAAAAAAAGCTTAAATTCAAATAGACACACTCCAAAATATTTAATAAACCTTCCCAAAACAGCGAAGGCTATTTCTGCTACTGAGAGGACAGGCAAATCCATTCTGCTCTTGGTTTAAAAATGGCATGTTCAGCCAGCTTGTGGTCGAGTGTTCACATACTTTTGGTCATACGGTGTAGACACAGGCAAATAGACGAATGAATTGTTTGTTGGGAATTCAGGAGTCTGAACTCAGAAGGCACATGTCTCTGTGGGTAAGCCAAGAAGCTAAGCTAATCTCCCTGAATGTATTTCGTAACAGAGGGCAAACTGTTAAATTCGACTGTTTTCAGGTATCTTGCCAAGCAAGCAACATAAATACTAATAAACATCCCAATCCAGACAAGACTTTAAATCTGTCCAAAATTTAACCAATGTTTTGTACTTTTTCAGTGTGATTTTTGGCAGCACAAGAGCATCACATTTCAGATTGTTTTTTGTTCTTCTACTGACTGACATTTAACATATGTTACAAACTGCAGCTTTAATTGAGAAGCAGTGGTGAATGTGAATGCACTTATTTAGAAGCAATGTGACAGGTAGTTGACACTGAATCATCAGGAACTTTGTTGGTGTGTGTGAGATCGATAGTTTGAGTCTATGAAATCTACCTACAGTGTAGCCTTAAACACCAATGCTATATGTGCTAAAGCATTTATTTCCCTTATAGTAACATATCATGCTTCATCAATTGAATGTGTTGTTCATAAGACCTCTAAATATTGTAAAGGGGGACTGTTAAAATATTTTTTTTGTCATAGTTTGTCATTAAAGTGTCAAAAGGAGTATAGAAAGCTGCTACTTCATCACAACATTTAACCATCTGTGTCATTTAACAGGTCTACGTGTTTGAATTATGGGCCAAACCTCCCAGCGTTCACGTACTTGAACTCAATGTCAAAGTTGTATAAGAAAAATAAACATCTCTTGTCTAGGAGTGTTCACAAAGATTTATTGGTACTTAACATTTGTATAAGCTATTTTGTGCAATATAAAGATAACAGGGCAGTAAAAACTAATTTCATTTATTCAGAATATTTCTCATATAGATTACACATTCAAGGTAAAAGTCCATATTAGACATTCAGTGATATATCTACAGATGCATGTGCTTCTTGCATGTAAACGTGGCATGTAAATGTTCTGAGTTAACTTGGATAAGCTCAGTAAGCGAAGTCAGTTTTGTAAAATACAACTTTTGCTAAATTATACACTTGGTAAGAGTGTTGGTGCTCTGCCCTGGATGAATGTAACCACTGGTAGTGCTGCTGCAGTTAAAATAGATCCAGCCAAATTTTCTGCAATAAAACAATATATGTTTTATATCATGTATATTAACAACTATAAAAGTAGAAGTATAATGATTTATAAATACACTGTTGGGTCACATTAATATGGCCACTTCATAATTTTTGTGGCTGTGTCAGCATTCTACTCTGGGGAATATTTTCATGGTATGTATGGGCCATGGTACCTCGATCCTCCACCAAGCACCCCCTGTGAGATTCACAGCAGTCAGCAGGGCTCTAGAAAACATATCTTTGACAATCTACCAAGACTTTATTGATTCATTTCTAGCTGATGTCTATGCTGCACAAGGAGGTTTCACTAGATATTAGCTTGTGGTCATAATAATGTGACTCGACAATGTGATACCATATGAAACATTTTGACTCCTGTATCCTATGTAATATAGGCAATAAAGTTTGCTCACACTAAATGTATAGTGAAAAATATAAATATATATATAATACATATTTACCAACACTGATTTGCATTATTTAAAACATGAAAAAAAAACATCCCATTCACATACGTTTATAAGATTAAAAAAAATAATGGTATTGTCTATGAAAAACATATTTTGTAGGGGTAAAGAACAATAAAAAGCTTAGATCTAGGTTAAATGCTGAAAGGATTACAACCCAACTTCTCCATTAATCATAACCTGTGGGAAGTCCTGTCTTTATCTCGTTTACAGCCTTTGTAAAAAAAATTGAATGTGCTCTTCTTGGATGGTAAAATGTCCCGATGTGGTGTTAAAAATGTCCGAAGTTCAACAGGGGGTCAGAAACAGAATGGTTTTAGTCAGCTGAACTACATTGCACACATTGGCACTCCTAGCCTTTTCAAATCAGAGGGTATGGTTTACAGAAGACAGGAAGTGGCACACCCAATCTGTCAAAGTGTACGTTCAAGATCTTAAAGTGTACACATTGCGTGAACATGTTATACTCTTTAACCATATATAACTAATCAATGTGTCAAAGCGATGTAATAAGGACTTGATAATAATGAATAATCAGTCATTAACTGCTGTGAGGTTGATTTTGTGCATGGAAGATGCACACTAGGTATGATGCCCTGAATTCCTGTGACATTCCAGTGATAAGGTGGTAAAAATGGCATCTTTATGGTTCATAATTTGTTTTGGGATTCGGTTAATGACCGTGATAAGAGCACAGGAACTCCCAAGCTACTGCTCAAAGAGCACTCGTCTGGGCTGATGCTAGAACAGATAATCTTCCCAAGCCAATGTTTAATTACAACTGTCTGCTTCGCATGCAATGTTATTGCATTGACTTGGAAAAAAAATAAATATTTTATTTAAAGATGCAAAATATATACTATAGACATTTGGTTTGTACTAATTCCCTTTCTTTGACTGTTTACGGTTTTCATATACAGTACAATCATTTGTCTTGCCAAACTCAAAATCCAATTTAGCTGTTTAAATTCCTCTAATAACCTTCTAAACTGGCAACTATGGGCAGAGGCAGGGTAGTTCCAGCTTTGGACTAAAAATTGGCTCTGCCATGCAGGCTCTGCCATGCAGCCACTGTTGGATCCTTGAGCAAGGCCTTAAACACTTTCAGTTTCAGTTATGCTGAACAACATCTTGACCTGAACTCTGACCCAAACTTCAAAACAAGCCTTGATATGATAAAAATAATTTGTTATAATCATTCATTCATTAGCTGGTGCTGGTTCAGGCCATGAGTTGGTCAAGCAGTTGCATAAATACCATGCTTTTAATTTTCTTTTTTGCCCTTATTTGTGTCCCCCCCCCACAAATTAAGCTG
>JAYDZG010000011.1:14890557-14901603 GCA_034509265.1 Microcambeva bendego
CAAGCAGTTGCATAAATACCATGCTTTTAATTTTCTTTTTTGCCCTTATTTGTGTCCCCCCCCCACAAATTAAGCTGTTTAAATAAGGTCATTGAAAACAGGTACTTCCCATGTGTATTGCTACTTTTAAATAAACCAGAAACAACTACAATCCATTTTGCTCTATAAAATGTCAATGCATAGCCAACAGTTATATACCCAGACAGTGGCATGTTTTAAAAATATATAAATTAACAGATTTACTCTTGTATCAATCTATTTGGCATAACTTTTTCATTACATTTCATACTAATTCATCTTTAGCCCAGGTGGAAGTGGGATTTTCTATTAACACAGCAGTGCCTAGAGTCTGAACTTCCTTGTTCAAAACTCCGCTACGATGCACAAACCCTTGCACTGTAGTGTCTGTCTCAAGTCCGGATAAATAAGAGGGTTGTGCAGGAATATTGCAGGAGTCATCTTTGCACTTTAAGGTTAAGATGTGGATCAAACCCAGGAGCTTCTTGCTGTGAAGGTGTCAGTGCCACCCACTTAGTGACTGTGCCACCCCATTGTAAGAGCAATAAAATATGAATTATTTTCCCACCAGCATTTCTTATGCTAACTTACATATTTAACTTGATGTCTAACATATTTGTTTTCTGAAATCTGTCAGTCTCATTAACACTTAACATCTTCCAAATGTTTACTGCTCTCCTCAAAGACACTTTCTGTATGGGGATAAAATATCTGACTCACACCATACACAGCTCACACAACGCTGCACATGTGCACACATGGCTGGCCATGCTGGAACTCCAGCAGGGCTTGATTTCTGGAGTTTGATGGAGGGAATTTGTCCTGAAGCCTCTCATTTAGCTCATAACCATGAACCAGGATCTCATCTGGACTGCATTTGCACTATAGGGGCCTGACCACAGCGCAAGGAAATCATAGACCCGAAATTGCTGCGCTGCAGAGGCAGTGGCCAAACGTTGGTATTTTTATTTACTTCAGGAGGCAACAAGTTAATTCATACGCATGCAAACGTTTAACTCCAAATCCAGCTCACAAAGGCAGAACCAGAAAATGGGTTCTTGCCTGTGAGGGCTTTTGACTCTTGCTAGTTTAATTGTTTGTTTTCATTGCTTAAGTGTATAAACTTCGCATGAGCGGGCGAGTGTGGAAACTCCTTGCTCATGCTACATTACAGGGTTTTCTTGCATTAGCTCCTGCCTTACTTCACTTACTCGGGCACAGCTGTGCTTTATGTACTTGTTCCAGTTGTTTCTTTGACCTTAAAGATGTCGTAGGTGCATTATACCATTCAAAAATCAGTCCTGTTGTGTAATTATTTACACACCTCTAAGCCTTACGGCACAAACAATAAACCCATTTGAACTGTTTTCCACATATGGACTTCAGAAATGTCACATTGTACCACCTGGATTTGACATCCAATGCAGCTGTAGAGCTCATGAATGAACAGGATGAGCTATTCCACGTCCTAAACCATTTTCTACTTGGTTATTCAAGCATTTTTTTTGTTGTTGTCCTGAGCAGTTCTTTCTTAGTGGAAGCTTTCAATGGGCGCTGTTTACATTCCAGCGGTTGCAATAAGGTAGTTGGTTTGCTAAGAAGCGTCTCCAGGTGCAGAGAGATTGCCAAGGTAATTACAGAGGAAATTCCCTGACCACAGTGACAGTACCTCTATGACGAGCTCTTACTGTGTCATTTACCTATTCTCCCACATAAGCCCTCAAATACCATCCTTCACATAAGTCAAAGCCTCTTATGAAGATGCGTGTTTGCTCACCGAACACACCCTTGAACTTGGATTACCGAAAGCAAAATTTCTGCAGCGGGATGTGAATAATGATAGGACTGCATAATGAAATATAATAATAAAAGAAATGAAATTGGAGACATAAAAGCAAACGAAAGATTGCACCAAACAGTTTAGAGCTGTTTTAAGTGGTTAAACAGATGAGAGCAAAGGTTTTGCGTTCCCAGTTTTTAAATGTGGGGTGTATTGTGCAACAAGGCAACAGTTCAGAACAAGACCGTTTCAGCCTTTATTTTATGGTGCTAAAAATATCTTGAGGTAGACATTGGGCTCTACCCATCTGATTTAATGATGATAATATATGGGGATTCATCACAAAATTGTGTTAACACGTGTTTGGGTCTGACAGGCCTTGCTCAAGGGCCCAACAACATGGAGGTGGGGCTTGAACCTGTGACCTTTGGATGATCAATCCAGTACATCTACCTCCCGACCTTCAGCCATAGAAAGGGTGCTGCAACTAACTGTATGAGGGTTATTCAAATGTTTCCTCACCTTTTAACTCTTTTTAGTTTGATTCTTAATAGTCCCCTTGCTTTGCATTTTTGGTTGTGTACATATCCACTGATGCACTACTGTTTTTACATCCTCACTTGAAAATCTTCTTCCCGTTAAAGCTTTTTTGGGCGGCAAATCAGATGGCCCTAAATACAGACAGTAGTTTAAGATGGTGGTAGCCTAGTGGGTAGAGCTTTGGACTATCAACCAAAAAATTGGTGGTTAAAATCCCGGCTCTGCTATGCAGCCACTGTGGGGTCATTGAGTGAGACCCTTAACCCTCACTGCTTCATCAGCGCTGTGCAATGGCTAACCCTTTGCTCTGACCCCGGCTTGCAAAATTGGCATATGCGAAGAAATAATTTTGTTGTACTGTACATCTGTATATGTGGAATGACAAATAAAGTCATTCTTCTTCATTCTTCTAATCTCTCTCAGACACGACCAGCAGACTCCTCCTCCTGCCCAAATATATAAATGCTGAACCTTTTAGAAGATTCCTTGGACGCTTAGAACAGCACAGGTCTGCTTAACATGTCTTGTCTGACTATTGCACGAACAAAAATAGTGCACTCATCAGTACTGTGTGTTTTGGATGGTTTCCTTGTTTGTATTGTGTGCTTGGTCTGCTACATTGTGGCTCAAGTAAGCTGTTACATTCACTACGTCTTTTTCCAGCACAAACAACTGATGTCACTGCACAGTCATGGGACGTTACATAAATTACATAGTGCTAGAATGTTTTCTTACAGTTAAACTAAAGGACAGAAACTTGAAGATGAAAAAAAAGACAGTTCAAACAAAGATCTGCCCTAGAGCTGCAGCAGTGCAGGCCTCGGGATAACGCTAGCAACAGCAGTGTTCCACCAAAACACACTCGTCAGACTCAGCCGCCTGTGCTTTAGATGCTGCAGAGCTGTAATTTCATGTGCCGCTGGCTGTATCCAAGAAGATTTATTTTGTGTAAATACATGCTTTACTTCCTTAGCATCCCACCAGCAGATGGCAACCATTAGTTCATCTCAGTTTAAACAAAATACGGGCTGATATAAATACTTTGCTGACCACTTCAACGTGTGTGACCAGACTTCTGTCTGCACGTCGTTGCTCCATTTGAATACCATGTGAGTCCTGTATGAAGGGGAAAGCTGGATTAAAAAAAAAAAGGTTAGCAAAACTCATTGCATGCTAAGAGTGATGTACTGCAGGAATTTCCTCCTGTCAAACGGCTGTGCGGAAAGAGGGTGTAAAGCCTCATTTTTTATACGCTTTCATTTGCTACCCATGTTGGAGATCATTAATCTCTCACATGTGTGGACCACAGATTTATGCACCTGCTGGTCTTTGGTCTGGTCTTTGAAAATGTTCAAATCCTGAAAGATTTCTTTCAGAATTCTTTCATTCACAGCTGCTTTTGGTCCGGGTCACATTGGGTCTGGCATTACAGTGTAGAAGTAAACACTATACAGGGTATAAGTACATTACAAGGCGACACACACACATGCTCATTAACAATTAGGGGCAAGCAGCTGAAAGAATCCACCCACAATGTTGTCAGTGTTTATTTATTAGTTTTTTGAAACTTAGTAAAATGTACTTAGCTGTAAAAAGTGGAATTAAGCCACACAATTAGGAATGTAACAATGTACACCATTCTTCAACACAAAAAACATGAAACTGAAGACAAATAATGAAAAATTCTCTTTTTTTGTTTAAAAACAAAAACAAATCCCACTGTAAAAAGTATGCTCACATAAAAAACAACATTTGGCTGGAAAATCCTGTACCTTGCAAACCAGCTAGTGCTATCAACCAGGTGAAGTGAGTAGCACCAATGCCCTCTCCTGTTTATAGTGAAAATTGATTCATCTTGTTCATCATTTTATCAATTAACAAAAAACAGAGGAATGGCTGTTCTCATCACTGTGATTACATTAAAAAGTAACTAAACTGTAGCGTGCTGTTCTGTATGAGTGTACAAGGTGTAACAGACCTGCTGGGATTTTAACAAAAAAATTTGGTGAAAATACCAAGATCACAGAAGCACTGATCTCCTTTAAGCCGACACTGAGAATTAATGACACAGCAATGCCAATAACAAGTGTAGCAGATGCAGCAATGTTAGGGTCATTGCAGTGATGATAATGGTCCACCACACACATAATATTTACTCACCACCTTCCCTTGCAAGTAGAAAATGAGGTTCACTGAGCTACAGAATTTTCTGCTAGCACACCAGTGCGGAGGTTCTACACTTCCCCAGTTAAAAACTCACAAACCATTGCATTGTAGTGTCATGGCCTGGATAAATAGGAAGGTTGCGTCAGAAAACCATCAAAATCAATATTGCGACCCTCACACATCGCTGTACCGGCCAACCATTTCATTTTTCATCCTTTTCAAGTTCATATGGGGATTCACAATTACAAACACAAACTAGGGTATGTTAAAAATAGAATGTTTGCATGCAAGGGAGTGATGAACTTTCCTGGCAAACATCTGAGGTGCATTCCGGAAAGTTTGAAGGCCGCACATGCATAATGAAAAAAATGGTAAACACCCGTTGGCGACTCTTGAAATTCAGTCTTCTTTTGTGGCATCACACAGGACTACCACTAAACCTTGGAGTGTTTGTTTAGCCAGCCTAACTATCCAACAAGTTTCTCAAGTTTTCTTTGCCTTTTCATCACCCTGTTGATAAACGGATTTTGGTTCATACTGTGGCCAGAAGTCGGAAATATCAAGTACTTATTTCATAAATTCCAGTGTAAGTAAGGCAAGAGTGTTAAATGTATGATGATGTAATAGTTAGCTATGCTTCAATCTGTCCAGTTGATTGAAATATGTTAAACAAGATAGGTCAGTTGTTCAAGCTCACCACTGCCAGGTTGTCACTGGTGGGTTCTTGAGTGAGCCCTTCTAACCTCAATAGCTTAGAGCGTATGCCGGCACGATACTGTAAGTCGGTGTGGATAAAAGAAAACAACAGTACAGCACCCACTCCACCAGCCGAGCCACTGTGTCTCAGTTTGCCAAAAATGACATTTCCTACATGTAAATATATCTTTTGATGCTATACAGATACGCACTTGTGCCAGGCAATTTAAAAATCTGCATCAAGAGGGCTTTATTATTATGCAGAGGTGGGAGAGTTGTCAGTCTCTCAGCTGTGCTTTCTGCTGTACCATAGGAATCGCAGCTGGAGGTAAGCCTGGGAAGAATGCGAGCATGGTACACCCTCTCTTTGTGCCTGATTACTCCAGGTCTGGAAGCACACTGAGGGAGTGCACACACAGGATCAGTTTCCCTTAGTGTTGCTCCACACTCTTCAACAACCACACACCTCTTTCTCTGCTGGAAACTATTAAGAAGTGTTCAAAGGTAAAGCAATCCCATTTTGTTCCCAAGGCCACCATTTAATTATTTGTTTGGGTCTTCCTACAAGTTCAGGACTTCAAAAGCTGGGGTGTATGGAATGCTAATAGTGGATTGAATGGCTAGTAAAGTTTATATTGTTCAATCAATGACCCTGGTCAGCAATTTCTTATGTAATCCACCTCATTATGTGGTGCCCAAATGCAAAACTGAATTAAAGTCAAAACAGACATGGACCTGTTTACCACGAAAATTGGGAAATCACCATGCCAAAAGTGTTACATCACATTCCCTTAACAACACTTAAACGTTTGAGGAATCAAGTGAAATTACCTGTTATATTCCCATTATGCCATTTATAATTCACTGCACATTTTAATGGAGACAGGTCTGGACTGCCGTGCTTTTGAAAGATGTATTCATGGTAAAGTAAGCAAAATACATTTCCACTTTGAGTCTGTATTAGTTAAGCCAGAGTAAAAGGTGTGTCCAGAGAAGTCGGTTAACTAAATTTGCTGCATTGCTGAAGCAACAGTGTTCTTTGATGACAGTTAATTATTTTGAAGCTCATGTTTTTTAGTTTTTTTTATCAATCGCAGTTTTTAATGCAGTGTCTTCTGAGAAATTAAAGGTTGTGAGCAATTAGTGGAGGTTTCTGTTTTAGCATCTGAAGCACTGATAAATTCACTAAATCTTTTAATACTTAAATGAATTATATATAAACTATATTTCAAATAGAGATTAAGCAATAAAAAACTGAACATCTTGATTTTAAATTCATGTCAAAGTTGATATATAAACCACCGCTGTTTTCATTTAGATCATATGTGCAAATAGTGTGTTTATGTTGCTAATAAGATACAATACTGTGAAAGAATCACCATGTAAAGTAAAACAGGTCTATATGTACTACTATTAAGTTTGCAACAGTCTGATGAATTTTACCTCAGGGTACATGTTTGTTGACTCAGATACACTCATCGCTCTCAAGTCTCACACACTGACTGAAGCTTCACAGTTACATGCCAGATACATACAGTAAAAATGCTTTGCTAGATCATGTCTGGTAGCTAGCTGGCAAAAAAAAATAGTAAATGGTGCCACCCATTGGTGTATTACAACTATAGTTTATCTATAAATGTAAGCTTGGCACAATGGAAAAGGTAGCACATTTAGAAACAACTTTTATCCTTAAAGGGATTGGCTCCAAAGTGGACAGCAAAGGAAGAAAAAAAAGTTCAGCAATCATAACCAACAACAAATGTATACATAGAGGGTTACATGCTCAGCCTGCTGGAGGTGGAAATCTCAGTTCTGGTGTGGTTGTGTGCATTCGCCTGATGCTTAAAACCGTTTTGCAATTTTTAGCTAATTTTTGAAATCATGTAATTGCAGGTGTTTTAAATCAGTTATATAAAAACGGTCTGATTCCAACTTTGCAGCAACACTGTCGGGAAGGAAATCTAGGATAACTGTGGCCAGTGCACAAAGTAAAGTCTACAAAGGCATGAAGAAAAGCTGGAGCACAACTGGAACATCAATTAAGGTCTTCTCGAACATCAGTGCCCAGCTAAACCTTTCAGTTCTTTTGACTGAAAATTCAAAAGTCAAATTATTGTGAGAAGTGTCTGTAAAAGTGGCTGTTGTTATATCTTAAATGATCAATGAGGTAGAGGTCACTTTATTTAATACACTTTGTTTTTAAAATAGGATTACCAGTAATCTCAACTTTATTTTCACAAATGTATGATTATTTTGTATGCGTCTTTAAGGCAAGGAGGAAACCCTTCAGAGACAGTTTGTCTTCATTCCCCTCGCTAAGGAAGCTCTAATAATAAATGCTGCGAGTTACTTGTTTCTGTGATGGTTTAATAGCACACTTGAGTGAATTATGGAGAGTCCATCTGGACCTACAGTTTTATTAGCTTTTACTTGGCTCATTTAATGACATCTGCCCGATTAGACAACCCTGCCTGCAGCAGTTACAGAAACCTTATAATTATATAGCATTTGCATTTAGTATTTGTAACTATATTGAATAATAGATTGTAAATTTTAATGTGCGGTCTATTAAAGCCTATAACTTCCTGAAATGTTATGTTTAAATCATGACTAAAGGCTTAATACTTCCTCCACTGATCGTTTTCCAGTTGTTTTAAGTGGCATTGGCAATTTGAAGGAATTCTGTTGCCCAGTGAGACTCCACATGTACATAGCTGGCTTTTAAAACGAAGTGGAAGTAATTACCCATGTTTACCGGCAGACACTTCCTACTTTTACAGTGTTGATGTGTGATCTTGATACATGCAGCCTAGTATTGATAATTTAATTGGCAATGACAACAATACACAAAGTATAACCTTTATTGTGGGCTCAGCACGATCTGTGAATGAAACAAATGTTGAAAGATGCAAAAAAAAGTACAAAAATCAGCCCACAAGAAAATTCTAGGTTCGTAGACTAAAGAATAAGCTGATTCATTCAACTGAAAGGGTTTTTATCCCAGATAATCATGAATCCAATCACTAAGCATTAAAGTAGTTCATACTAGTGCTGTAAAAACTGCAGAGAACTTTGTGGTAGATTGGAAGGTGTATGAACAGATTTTCTTAATAACTAAACACTTTTACAGGGTATTATTCATTCTTTAAATGCTAAATTAGATTTAGATTCACTCAATAAGGTTCAGGGAGGTCACAACATCTTAATTTCTTCAAGTAGGTAAATGGTGGGCAGCTGCACCTAGGCCAATGATAAAGGTGGGCCCACCGCAAACATGATCTAACCCCCCTGCTGCAATTGCCAAGGTTGTTATTATTATCTTACAACATTTAAGTTAAATAAAATACTAAAAATGAAAAGGATGAAATTATTAGGAGGAATCTGTAATGCTGAGTTTAAATTGCTATAATACTGACGAGTTGACAGATTTACAGTAGAAGCGGTATGGTAAAGGCATCCTTTTCAAAATAAGTTGCCAGATTGACGTTTTTCTCCATAACATTGCTTTGAATTTGCATAATGGAGAAAGTCGGATCCCATGAGCTCCCAGTTACAGCACTGATCAAATACCCAGCATAAGGTAAAGATGAAATACCAAAGAATACTTTTAAATAGCAACAACAAAAAAGAGAAACTAGCAAAGCATTCCAGCTTCATACTGCATATTATTCTTCTCCTGCTACTACAAGTACTGACACTAATGCCAACAACAATACGGACTTGGTACTTCCAATGTTGGTTTGTTGAGTGTATGCCCATTTTCTACTTTCTAGCACTCAAGTCGTGATGATGTGGTTGATTTTTCAAAGCCAGAGATAAAGAGAGAGGGAGTCGAAAAAGAGAAGATTATATGTCTTTGTAGTCAATGCATGACATAACGTTTTAAAATTAGAATCTACCAGGGTCATAGGCTGCCTATAAAAACTTGGAAGTAACCAAAGACAAACAGAAACCTTTAATCTGCCTTTCAAAAATAGGGCGCTGGCTGATCAGCCACCTTGCCAAGCGGGCAGAGTTTTTGGGTCTGGACGGTCATATGCTGAACGTGCACGGCCACATGAAAGCAGAGCCGATGTGGGCTGCTGCAGCACAAAGAAAGACCTGTCGCATGTACGACGACTGTGTGTAAGCATGTCCCCATATGCCCCTGCACCATACGACCACAATCACCACATCATCTTTTTGTGCTGTCAGAGAGGCTCTGCGTGACAAAAAAAAAAAAACAATTGCTGACTGGACAGCAAGTGACTCATAAATGCCAATGGCATGGAAATTGGTGATAAATATGAAGCTCATGTTATTAAAAATCAAGACATATGTTTGAAAGTAGTGCATTCATTCTGAATTAATACACAATTTATATACATACAGAAAATGCTTTCATTTATAACTGTAAAACTCCGACTCCTGACACTCACCTCTATAATGTTGCACTTTTCATTACATATTTTGCAAGTTCTGTTATTTTTGAAAAATTAGGACATATTTTCCAATCACTCATGTAAACAGAAGACATATGTCAGGTAGATGACATTTACTGAACTACTGATCTTGGTGCACTTCTAACATTTATTTTAAACATTTTTATCATCCTGAAAATTAGGTTTTAGTCTGAAGTCTGCTTTAATGACAATACTACAATATGTCCAGGGAATACAAATTGTGTAACTGAGACCCAAGGTGCCACAAAAAACAACAAATAACTATTAAAAACAAATTAAACACCGAAACAAAAAAAAAAACCAAAACCATTAAATGTATAAACACTAAAATTTAAAATGTTGAAAATATGGAAATTATAGGTCCCAAGGTTGGGCTTGATGCATGTACAAGCGAATGAGCAATACCAGCAGTATAAATCATAATTTCATGGTGCTCGGTCCTCCCTGTCAGAAAATCTATAGTGATGACAGATGGACCACTACTGCCTTATATAAGAGATATGTGTATGTGTAGATTCCATTTTATATTTATTTTACTCACTATTAGTAGAAGAAATTGTTTATTCACCTCAGGTCTGCTTTAAGTTGTTATACCCAAAGCATTTTTCCAAACTGCACCCAGCCTCCCAAATATTTTTCATTCAACAACCTGCTTTTTTTTCCTCGTCTCTAGACAAGCAGTGTAAGATTCTCCCAGACGTGAAACCATTCAGCTTAACTACTGAAAAAATACACAGCAGAATCAGAGAGGTGTTAAAACTAATGTGTATCCTCTAGATCAACAGCTACTCCAGGAGGATTGTGGCAGGTCAGTCAAGGGAAAGTCAAAGTACAGGAAGTAAGAGGTGATTTGTAACTTGAATCTGAGGATGTGGTCTAAAGCAGTGGCTTAGGTTATGGAGAAACATACAGTACATGACTAATGACTGGACAGAAGGAAACCATGAAATGCACATTAGAGATTTTTGTATTTCTATATAGGGGCTTCACTTATACACTAGACCTCACCACATTTTCAACAGACTTCCCACCATCATCTCCAATATTGAAGTGTGTCACTGTTTATTTAAGGCACTGTGTTCTGAGAGGTTTAAAAAAGTATTTAGGATATTCTCTCTCTCTCTCTCTCTCTCTCTCTCAAATACACGCACATCTAATTTCATATACTGTGTTTCAGTCACTACTATTGCTAATGTTGAAAGAAGAAGAATTTGACAGAAAATATACGCTTTCAACTTTGCAGCAGGGCAACACGGGGGCTTAGTGGGTAGCACTGTCACCTCACAGCGAGAAGGTCCTGGGTTCGATCCGTGGGTAGGGCGATCTAGGTCCTTTCTGTGTGGAGTTTGCATGTTCTCCTCGTGTCCACGTGGGTTTCCTCCGGGTACTCCGGTTTCCTCCCAC
>JAYDZG010000011.1:14918686-14938971 GCA_034509265.1 Microcambeva bendego
AGCAATTCTGCAAGTGCTTTATTGATGCAGATGGCATTCATTATTGTGGAATTTGTTAAATAGAAATGAGAGGCAATAGCATTTGAATTGGTTGGATGTGCAATACTGTACCTTTGGTTTACATTGTGGCTGCTTTTATAAGCACTGCCTTAGTTAAGTATGGTACTAGTTTCAGCATTTGCCTAATTTGTGTTGAAAACCTGTAGCATTACATTTCCCAGGTTTATGGTTGCAAAATAATGGGGAATCAAATAATTTGTCTCTTAATTTCATGGACCTTCAGCCTTCATGCTTTAGCTAAAACATCCCACTTTTGTTGCCTGTTGGGTTAAGGCCCAGCTCATAGTTATTACCCATCTTCCAATAACCTGTACAGATGCCATACTTGCAGTCAGACACACAGTTACCACTGTTATTGTCCAAAAAGCATAAAGCATAAATAAGAGAATGTACTATAATTCCACTATTTAAAAGACCAAATACAGAGTGTCTTCCAATATCCTCTTCACTGTACATAGTAATAAATAAGTCTTCAACGCAGCTACAAAGCCACAGAAAATAAATTCATAATGCTTTAGTCACAATTCTTAATGTTTTGAGGCTTGTAAATTAAAATGTGGAGGCATCTTGAGGGTCTGTTATTTATTAAAACTGAAAGAAAGGCAAGGGACAAGTTACAATCTAAAGAAAATATATAAAGTTTCTTGTCACCTTTTTTTAGAGCAAGTATTATTGAAGAGTATGTTTGTGTAAGTTGGGAAATTGGCTAATATCTTGATTAAAGAGGTTAACATACAGTAATTAGAGTTCTCCTTGTGTCTGCGTGGGTTTCCTCCCACAGTCGAAAGATATGCTAACTGCTAAATGCTAATACAATGATAAAATATACTCTCCAATACAGTATATGATAATCCAAATGATTTCTGTATTAACCTGACATAAATCATAAAAATAAACACTTTTACACAGTTAATAATTCTTAAAAGAAGATGAAGTTATTTAAAGCAGCTCAACAAACTCACCTCAACAGGAAGTGATATCACCTCAACACAGTGATGTTTCAGCTTTGTAAAAGTAGTTTAGCATAATTAGCACAGTTAGCAAATTGCCACAACTGGTACACCTCAACAGATATTTAACAAGCTTTCTAATGTATGATAGAAACTGTAGCCTATCATCAAACAAAGGTAAGGTTATTAAAATAAACGATTCTTTAAGATGATGAAGTTTAAAGCTGCACAACAAACACAAACTGACCTCAACAGGAAGTGATGTAATCTCAACACATTTGCCGGGTACAGTAGATAATTAACAGGGTTATCAAGTTGCCATTACTGGTAAACTTCAAATAAAATATACTTTCTAATTCATTATATGGTAGTCCAAAAGCTTTTATGCATTAAATGGGCATACAATCAGGAACATAAATGACACTTCACAGTGACTAATTCTTAAAAGAACGATTAAGTTATTTAAAGCTGTACAATAAACTCACCAAGCTCTGTGTGGGGGAAAATTGCTAATATGTTGCCATCAAATAGATCTAAAATCATAACAATAAGTAATTTAATGAAGCAGGACAAAGACAAACTCACCTCAACATGGTTACATTATAAAATTTCTGCACCTGTTAGAGTTTTTGAACATTCTGGTTAGTATTGGTGCTTTATATGTTTGGCCAAGTGGTTAAAGCATTAAATCCCAAATACTGCTGCTATGCTAATGTGTGGCATTTAAAAAGCCCCTTAAATGAGCTACGGTTCAACACCATATAAAATAGACGTAAGAAAATGCCAGGGAAAACTTTTTAACCTGGTGTGATGTTCAGAACCACCAGAGCAAACGGTGCAGACTGTTCCTCAGCCAGCTTGGCATTGGCGTTTGTTTGTTTGGCACCAGGTTCAGGGTTGTACAACATGTCAGCCATGTACACCTGTGCCGTAAAGGTCCAGCTTTTATGTGCTTCTGAGCTAAGGATGTGGCACAGTTCCACACTGAAGGCACCGCTGCAGGTGTGAGAGCAGTATCATTTCTGACAGCTCCTAATGATTTTCAAATAAAAGGGGTTCCTTAAAACACACACTCCTAGTAAGGGTGAGTGAGGGGTAAAAGTGACTGCACTGTTCTTTTTAAACATAAGCGAAGTTACACTATATTTCCATTGGCAAATTATTCAAATTTAATATCATGTAAATAATTAAAATGTTTAGCACGTCATGCTGTATTCATTTTTATAAATACATTTTAGGTGGAGTAAATTCAGGTCAAGGCTATGTAACGAATCCATATTTAAACAGATTTTACAAATAAATGCAGGCTTTCAAACATGGTTTATTCATTTATTCCTCATTTGTACCTGTTTTCTTTTCTTTTCTTTTGAATAGTCACAGGTGAACAAGTTCTGCTCTGTGCAGCAAGATTACCCGTAAAATCAAACTTATTTATCAATGTAATACCTACATTTATATAATGTATAAAAAATATATGTATAAAGTACATCTAAATAATAAATAAAGAAATATTGTATTTATTTAAATTAGATTCACAACATATTTAAATGGAAACACCTAAACATGTTCTTTCCTTTTTATATGTTTACTTTTAGTTAAAGTATTAGAATTTTCATTTTTTGGACTTCTTATCCAAGTATCAAATAATTATTGACCATACAAAAACATGCAATATTAATTTATCAGTATGTCTCATAATGGCACAATTATTTCTGATATGGAAGGGTTTTTGGTTTGTTTGCTTTTGGAAACATTTTGTTGTTTTATCTTGTAGGTATTTTAACACCATCACATGAGATCATATTGCATGTTTTTTTCTACCATGATAAAGCGCTTGGTGGCTTGGTGAGCAGTCATGTTCTCCAATTCCTGGTTGCAACTCCACCTACCCAGGCCTGTTTATGTCCAGGCCATAAGCATACTGTCAGAGAGCTATATTACCTATTGAGAGTAACACTATTCCCTCCACAAGCTATCCACCAGCTGTAATCGGAAACATGCCCACCCACCTACTAAAATATTCCAACCTTAAAGCTGGAGCTCTTAGTAGTGGTGGGCTCAATGAAATATTCATTTCTTCTTGGTCTATTTTACCACTTCTTGATGCTGATCAGGGTAGCGGTGGGTCTGATTTATTAAGCAAAAGACACACTGGACCGGTCACATATTCATCACAGCACACACACACACACACACAGCAATTTAAGTAGCTCAATCAGAACACAGAGGAAAAAGCATTGAAATAAAGGAACACATGTAAATTCCAGACAAAAAAAAACATTCCTGAAAATCAAAGCCAATACCTTAATTCTGTGAGGCAGCATTTATATGCAAATAAAATAGGTTATAAATAAATATAAAACAACAGATTTTCTGTTGAAGTAACAGCTCCTGCCACATTATCCTCATTAAATCTATATTACACTATTTTTTCTATGATGCTGGTTTATTTATTCAGATGTTAGGATTTCTTCGCTGTACCCTGTTCATAAGCAGAATGGCTGTAGAGAAACTGTCCACACACATTACCGCCTCAGTTTTTCCGGTAGACGGTCCCCACCCGATGTTGTTTGTTGTTTTGGATACATGTTTTATGCTTTCCACTGAAGTGACAGTATTACTGCCAAACCATAACTCAGGTAATGGTTTTGTGCGTCATGGCCCCAAGCCGGCATGTAGGTCATAATCAACCAATCCAAGTCAGTCATACATGACTTTATCTTCCCCTGCATCACTTCCTTCTGATATTGAGCCAAGCCACTGACTCATTTACCAACAACACTTGATAATAGCCTGTTAAATGACCGCAGCTAGTTAAACAGTTTATGTGGTTGTATCAGCAGGGGTGACCTAATGCTTGTCTTCTTCTGTGTGAGCGTGTATGTGTGTTATGAAATAAAAAAATTACAAATTAGCAAAAAATATTATATTGATATGTTTAACTTTAAATTAATATTGCTGATTGGTTAATGTTAAATTAGTCTATTTTGACAAATTTAAATACTTTTTTAAAAGACTACTGTAAGTTATATTCTACCACTGCTGAATGTAAGGTCGAGAGAAGAAACAGGCACAAAGATATGAATTAAAACTCAAATAAAATATTTATTAATGGTAACTGAAAGGCTTTATGATAAAATAAAGATAACAGAAATGAAAATTGAATCAGCAAAACCGATCAATACACTGGTCAGCTTGGAGGAATAAAGCATGCCACAAAGATGTGGCTCGAACCCAGGGTGCAGGCTTCTCAGGCTGGCTTGCTTCCGACTGCACTAAACGGCAGTTGCTCTGTAAAAGATCACACAAGTGCCAGAAACCAAAGACACAAAACCTAGCTGTAGGAAATGGTGAGCAATGAAAATGGCAGACGATGGTTTAGGGCCAAAGTGGGGCTCACGTCAAGTGCGGACCCCGATTACTGCAATCACACGTTCCGAACGGGAAGGAAGAAAACACAAACATTTATCTTGGATTCGAACCAGGATTGACCAGCTCTGAGCCTAAAGCTCAAACCCCTGTGATATGCAGCAAGACACAGCTGGAGTACCAATAAGCAATAACAGGCTGCAGTTATGTAGGAGGTGTTAACGGTTAGCCTTTGAAAATGAAAAACATGCAGAGCACAATATTATCTCTGAAAGAAGATTACATTAAGAGGTAATGTAAACGGAGGAATACAGAAAGTAAAGCAACTGTTATTAAATGTTCGTTTATCCGTATGCAGTTCAAACGCTCAATAATTAACAACCTCACTAGGGTTTGCCAGATTGCAACAGTGGGTTATTCCCTGCTGTTGTGCAACAAATATGCCTAGTTTGGCAGCATATCGCATCTGGCTATTACTTGATCCCTGCTCTACTGCACCCCTCTCTTCTCCACTGCCTCATGTAAAGTTGTGGTCGGTTTGTGTATTGCAGTTAGGGTTATGGGAAGTTAAATACCTGTTAAAAGAAATTCCCATCTACGGAAAAAAGTAGACCCTGCTTTGATCTAGCGAAACCGGGTCAAAAAAAGAAAGAAATGACGGCCCCAAATTGTCAACTCACAATAAACTTGTTAACAAATTTGATTTATCTGAACAGAGACAAACAAGTTGCAGTAATAATTAAAATTCCAAAACTCACAGTATGTAGTGTTCAGTTCACTTAATCATAATTACTATCAAATATGGTTGGTTTCTTTCAATAGTACAAGATAGCACCAATTACATCAGGATCTTTGAACCAACAAAACATAGTAACACTTCTGTAGGCTTCTTTTCAAAGCAGCATTCCACCTGTATTGCGGACAGATGCTAAGCTAATAGCAGACAGACTGAATTTGCAAAACACATAGACCCCTCCAGACACACACACACATACACAAAGACACATGCACAGTTATATTTTGAACATCTGCACATCTGTTGGTAAATGGGAAGCAAACAGGAATGCAAATGGTTGCAGAACATCTGCTGACCACAGGCCACATCCCAACCCCAGAAAGAAGAAAAATATAGTGTTAGATCTGATCAAGAACACATAATAGATTTTTTGCTTTATGCATATCAGACTGAGCCATGTAAGTCATGTAAGACTTAAATGACACCGTATTATTCTTTCACTTCTTTTCCAAATCTTGCTTTGAATGCTTTCTTACCGGCAAACAAAACAGAATGATCTGTGGGAAATGTTTCATAAAACAACAGGGCCAGATGTTAAGACTGTGACACGTGGTAGTAAATACCACAAATGAAAGAAAAAAATCAAGGTTCTACAAATTTTGATGTCAACAGATGTTCACTCACTCATTTTTTCTCTCTCTTTCTTTGGGTCAACATTTCTTTTGCTCTGAAACCAAATTAGCTCTACCTTCTCTCTCTCTCTTTTCCTTGCACTACTATGAAGTTGCACATGGAGCTGCTATTAACTGGCTGCAGCTGTGAGGTCCATATCTGAAAACAAGTACTGTCACTGGCCCTGCACAAAAAAATAAATGGACAATTTCGGGCAATTGTCACTGAGTGCTGAAAAGAGTGTTTTTGCACCAGAACAAAATTGGTTTCCCTATAATCATATTTCTTCACCTGGTAAAACTTAAATAGTCATTTCGAAAACTTTCTTATGTGCAGTAAAGGAAAGCGAGGAGTGCAAGCAGATGTTTAGTGAGGTGAGCACAAAAAGTGAAGGGAAACACTAAGCAACACAAAACACCATTTTAAATTAGTTTTTACTCCAACTTTTTTTTTATTTAAAATACTTCCAGTACATTTTCAACTTCAAAATAACACAATGTCACAGACTTGGTACTTTTATTTGTAAACTAACAAGTAAGCATTTGTTTTTAAGGTGATTAAGTATATGTAGGTTATTCCAATAAAATATGCAGCTTGCAATTACAGCTCTGAGAATTCTGAGCTTGCATTTTGAGTACAGTCACAACACCTAGAACTAGAACCTAGGTTTTTTTTTAACCCCACGAAACACTTTCACTAGGACCTAAAATAGGAAATTAGCTTGGCTGTGCAAACACATTTAACATATTTTTAAGAGATCAGCCTAAGGTTTATTAGTGATGACCTATGAAACTTGTGTTTGATTGTGCTTAAAATACAAGTTTTTTTAAAGACTGGTTTTAAAAAAACCTGACTTTACTTTTCTTGCTTTGTGATGCATATTTCCAGGCATTGTACCATTTAAAGTACATCAGCATTAGGTTGAGGATTAGGTTGAGTGGCAGAATTCACTGCTGCAGATTCAAATCATTATCACATTGAAATTTCTTCCCCTTAAAGCTTCCGTAAATATAAACAATTTAACAAAAAAACACTTAATGTGCCGAACTGAGATCTGTGGGCCCATCTAAAGCCTTTTGGATGCTCTGACACTTTGAATGTTTCTAAACTTTATTTAGATTCCTTAATAAGAATCTACTATTAGCTGGCAAAGTGATGTGATTCATTGACCCGAATCTACTCTTAACATTAATCATTGTCCCCCCCCCAGTTCATTTCATCAAGTATTTATCCGAAAGCCATCCGCAAAAATAATCATACTTATTTATTTATTTATTTATTTATTTATTTATTTATTCTTCACCGCCATACTGAATTATGCTACTCGGGTGAGAACTAATAGAACAGATGCAGACAAATATTACAGTTTAACACATTAATGCTGGCGTATTTGATCTTTAAAAACTCCTTTATTAAATACCAGCCTTACGATGGAGGCTTGAAAGAGAAATATTGCCCTCTCCTGGAGTCTTTACAGTGAATGTTGCTGTGAAATGTAAATTATACAAGCTATCTCACAATTACATCCAAACTGTATCATCAATTAAGTCAGTTAAAGCATTTGTAAAGCATCCTTTATAAATTTTAAAATTCCATTTTTATAAACTTTTTAATCCTCCTTGTTGGTTGGGAAGCATGATTATTTAAAAACTTATATCCAATATGATCATTTTTGATAAACATTTAAAGCTTCAGTAAATTTAAATTAGGTTTAGACTTGTTATATTAGATTAGATAGTAGGAGACCACTAATGTATAAATCGTTAAACTTGAGGCAATACTTTATACTAACATAACTGACCTGCAAAATTAAGATGTGTTATTTACCACCCATTATGAAAAATGTTACAACAACCAATTGATGGTGAGTGACAAAAAGCTTAAGCTTCATTGATACTATATTTATATGATGTAGTTATTACACTATACTATACTACAGTATACACTAGAACTGTAGTAAAGATTTATGTTTTATCCGTGCCATATCTGACCAAGCTGTAAAGTCCAGCGGTCTGAAAGCAACGCCACATTTGTAGTTCACACAAGTATTAAAGAGTGAGTGGAATGCAGTAGTGATTTCTCTGTGTCTGTAGACTCTGGGGCTAAAGTAGTGTCTTGTCACTAGGCAAACTGTGTCAGATACGCCTTTCCTCTTCAGCTTTCACTATTTAAAAACTTTGTTGGGTTGGGTAATAGTTAAATGAAGTTTTGTAGTTTTTTATACTCTATCTTAATATAAATATATATTTTGCTTTTATAATGTGGCTGAGCAGTCATAAAAAGCATTTCATTACCGGTTGTGCCATGTATGACAATGTATGTGACAAATAAAACTTGAAACAATTAATATAACATAATAAATGGTGATACAATTCAACTGCCTTAGATAACTCTCTTCCCATGAATCCTAAAATGACATTTAGTCATTTAGCCATGCTAAGTGCACTCTGAGAGGATAAAAATGACCGTTTTCTTTTGGACTTGGTTGATTGGTGGTTTTGTCTCCTCTGCCTCAGTTTGCTTGTTGGCAAGAGGGTCCTCCCTCTGGTCAGGCCAAATTGCCTTGTTAAGCAAAACCTCTGCACACTTTGACGTCCAACGTGGTCTTGGTGCTATTTGCAAATTCTATAGCAAATACAACAAGAGCTTGAAATGCTGTCTGCAGTTTCGCAGTACAGTGCTATTTTTTAAATTATTTGCACTAGCAATTCAACACCTTATATGTTACTTTTCTATATTGATACATTTATCAAATGAGCATGATGACTTTTTATGCAATCCCATCAGATCTTGCTCTACACAGATGAAGCATTTACGAAATCTTTTCACAATATTATTTGATGCTAAAAGACCTGATTTATTTTCATTCTTGCATAATGAAAATGTTCCTTTTCAATATTTCTTGAACAGTTTGGCATAAAGTTGTGTTAGATTTTGTTAGATTCTACTTTCATGTGGGACCATAACATCGTATATACCTCTTACCAGTTCACCTCTTTAATGTGGAATTAACAATCCCTTCAAACCTAAATAAGCCATTTGCTGTTATTTTGGCCAATGTATGGTGTAGAACAGTGCATTTAAAATATAAAAATATAATTGTATATCTACAACATATAAGCTGGTCATCTAAGCCCAAATCGTTCTTTAGTCCTTTTGTCCTTTTACAAAAGCTCTCCAGAAACTGGGTGTTGTATTAGTTTCATCCTGATTTGGGGAGGCTTATTAGAAGTGGGCACTAGAAATCTGATCAGGATTAATGGGCAGAGTGCCTAGTATAAACAGAGCTTGGTTCAAGAATAGGAATTGACCAAATCTGCACTGACAACACAACACTGATGTGGTTTAAAAGAAAAAAAATGTCAGTCCTGATTTTTAATGGACATCAAACATCTGACATGAGATTTCCAAATCTGTATTTATTTAAATAACTCATTCATGGCTTTAAATGAATAATGCACTAAAGATAATTTTCCTTGCTAGAATCAACAGCCACATTAAATAACTCCTTCCCAAACTACGCTCACTGAACAATAATAGGTGATACTCTGTGCAGGTAATGTTTGCTTTAGAAAACAACAAAAGCACTTGTTTTTGTTCTAAATTTGTCTTTTTTAATTTCATCCCATGCCTGAGTTCATTATGGAAAACCCCTGCACCTCCTTCATGAACTGTACATTTCATTTGATTTCAACAGGACGGAAATGTTTCCCGCTGTGGCCTCTGTAAACGGAGGAGGTTCAAACAAAGTGCTAGGTGCTAATGAACAGGGACCTGACAAAGTTTGTTTTCCTGCACTGAACCGTGCATATAATGGTTTCATTTAGAAACGGCGGCTTAGCCATGGAAAGAGCTAGTCAAGAAATCCCAAAGTGTTTGGCTGACCTTTCTGAACTTCTTACAAACCTGTTTGCCTTTTGGGGCAAGTCTAGGGGGTATAAATATCCCTCAAAGACACACTGCAAAAGGGCAGCATGGGCAACATGCATACTTCATTAGCCTGTGTGAAAAACACTGGGCAAAAGGACGGCATATACCCTATTCATGTTGATCATCCACCTACCCATCCGTCCGTCCGTCCGTCAGTCACACAGTAAGCCCTATTTGAGTGATTTTTGGTGAGCCGTCAACCACGCAACAAACAGCTTGATTTTGGGGCACGAAACATGCAAAGGGGATGTACTAAGTCTCTTAATTATTCTTGGGTGTGTTTTGGGCATAGCGAGCAATAAACCAATCAGTGTCCCTTGCCCTTCCCTTTAAGAGTCCGTTGCATTCTGACTTTGGCACGTTTGCTATTTCAGAGGCGCAGCTACTTGAACTTGAACGTGTACAACGCTTCTCACCAGAGGAAACTGACCGTTCAGGCTGTGAAGGTGCACAAGCACTTCAGTGATGGAGAAATGAGTGAAAAGCAGTGATCAAATTACTCCAAATGTCCAAATACAATATGATTGTGCACTAGTGCACCATTCCTGACTTTTATAAATAATATATAAACACTTGTCTAGTTTATCAAATCATTTCATTTACTTACCGTGCTACAGGTGACTCCTGTGCTGGCTGATCTTCAAAGTTTCACTTTCACTATCTATTATAGTGCGTGCTTTTTTGTAGAGCTCGGGACTGATTTTTTTAAACCCGCTCCTGTCTGCTCCCGCTTGTTTTCATCCCTGTTTCAAATCTACATATGTATATATATATCAATATAATATATAATTGCCATATTACCACATCAGTCTAGGAACAGACCCATTTGACAGCCATTACTGGATATGTCTCTACAAGCTTTGTTCACCTACATTTTGGCAGTTTATCTTTTCAAACTCAGAATATAAAACAGATTATGTGGTTGGTGCAGGTGAACTGCCATATTTAAAGCCACTCCAGTGTTGTTTTGGTTGTTCAGGGGAATCCACAGCTCCATTTGTTAATGCCTTTTCTCACCAATCCCCATGAGCCGTCTACTGCAAAGCCCCACATAGGTTGACACTGCCTCCACCATGTTTCACAGAATTGGGTTTTAAATAAAAGGTTTTAATTTAATTATCCAGGGAAGCCTTCTGACAAATTGTTCTCCATTTTTGTCCATTAAACCATAAATCTCTTAAAAGGAGGTCTGTTAAATCAAGCTTGCTGTTTATATACATACATTCCAAATTAAATCCAAAAATTAAATGCTTAAGAAGCCAAGTTATGATGAGGTTTCAAATACACCTCTGAATCATCTTCGAATGGGCTTTGAATATACCTTTCATGCAACAGCTTCATCATAACCATAACCACCACAACTGTGCCCAAATTATTATGTAAGTAAAGTAAACAGTATGTTAGAATTAAAAGATGATTTTATTTGAAAATAATACACAAAATTACAGACACAATTTATAACTAATGTCTATTGGTCTTGATATAGTGCTTGACTGTTGATCCACTGAACTGCTTGGAAATACCAGAACACAAGATAGTTCTGTTTGTCAGCTAAATTTGATCTTATTTTTGATTTCCAGCAGTTAATAAACACAAATATCCTTATTAAGGAACCCGTCCTTAAGCATCACATTCTTGAAATTTGGTCAGATCTTCTTATCAGGCTCCTGTCGATTTCCTTGGGAGATCTGCACCCTGATAAAATACACCACAATCAAAGATGCAAATGGGTCAAATAACTTGCAATAACAAATAACTTAGGTCCAATAAACCACTGGGATAGTGGTTTTAATGTGTGCAAAGTTACCTGTGAGAGCTAAAGCAAGATGAAATTCATCTTTGAGCACCTGAATCACATCACTAACCCCCTTTCCACCCTAAAAAAAGAATTATGAAGGAGAAGACAGGTTTTATTGCACTGTAATTTTATTTTTTATTTATATTTAAATCATTAGCGAATCAAAATATCGAACAATTTATGGATAATTTCCTTCTGAGGCAAAACAGTGGCACAGTGGGTATGTCACCTCACACTGATAGGTCCTGGGTTTGATTCCCAGCTTGCATGTTTCCCCTTGTCTGTGTTTCCCCCCCAGGAACTCTTTCTTTCCACAGTCCAAAGACTGTAGGTGAGGTGAATTAAATTGTAAAATATTATGTTAAAATTATGTTAATATTTTAATTAATTAATATTGAATAAATAAATAATGTCACACTGACATTGGGCCTAGTGGGTAGAGCTTTGGGTTCAGCTCTCTCATCAAGCCCTTGTTGGGCCCTTGAACGTCTACTGTACACACCTATATGGATCTGTTACAAATAAAGGCATTTTATTTCCCGCTAATCAGAATTATAATTTCAATCCAATTCAAAACCTTTGGTTATAGAACATAATTAAAATAATAATACTGGATGCAAATCAAGGCTCTTATTCAAAATTAAATATCAGGAGCATGTGTGATATTATCTGACAACACACATCTTGCTTGTCAGTCTGGAAGTTTTATTATTTTTGCATTATATCAAAAATAAAAAATACATTATCATATGTATTATTGTATTTTAAAAATGCTAGATTTACATTAACTGCATTTAGTGGACATTTTATATAAATTGACCTACAAATGTGACCAAATACTGGTCAAGCCATTTTTATTACTGTTTTGTTTTAGTGCCAATCAGTAGCAGCTAAATTCAACAGATAATTCAAGGAAGCTGATGTTTTATGTCTTACCTCACAGGCCAGCCCCCACAGGATGGGCCTTCCAACAAACACAGCCTTTGCCCCCAGTGCTAGAGCCTTTAAAACATCTGTACCCGTGCGAACACCTCCATCCAGGTAAACCTCTGCTCTGCCATCTACTGCTTCCACAATCTCAGGTAACACATCTATCTGCTCTTACACATATAGGAACATGTATGTAGACTCATTTACAAACAAAATTTGGGATACTTTTTAAAAATGCAATAAAACTACAAATTGTTGTATTGTTTGAAGTTTTAAGTTTCATAAGTTCAAGTTCAAGTAGTTTTATTGTCAATTCTGCATATGTACAAGAAATACAGAGGATTGAAATTACGTTACTCTCCTACCCAAACCTGTTATATTTTGTAAACATAAAAGCAAAGGCAAAATAATATTAAGTATATACAATTAATATAATTAATTCCACAATTAGCTGTTTTAAGCTAAAATTAAACAGTTAACTGGTAGAAATTTGCCATGCTCTGCCATATAGTCTGATATGCATATTTTCCATGAACCTGCTTCAATACTTCTTAACCATCAGAGCATGTGGTCACTCCCCATTGTCGCACCTTAAGAAACCAACACCCAGAGAATGCTATCTATCATGTAATTAACAGACCACAGTTTACTTCAAGATTACATGTTCCTTCCTCATGTGTGGGCAATAAGAACTGTTTACTGTTTGACACTTACAGTGGCTGGAACACAGTCAAGCTGTCTTGCTCCGTGGTTTGACACAAGAATCCCATCAACACCATATTTCAGAGCTTCTCTTGCATCTTCCGCTGCAGCACAGGTTTAGAAAAAAACAAAAAACATTACACTTTGTCATTCTGAATATTTTTGGGTTTTGAATCCATACTTGCAGATCATGTATGCCCATACATGCTGATTGTCTTCTCTGGGCCTGATGGGATCTTCCAGCAAGACAATGTGACACGGTTGAAAGAGCATAAACAAGACTTCCAAGTACTACACTAGCCCCCTAATTCCCAAGATTGGTTGGTTGGTAGGTAGGTAAGCAGGCAGGCAGGTAGGCAGACAGGCAGGCAGGTAGGTAGGTAGGTAGGTAGGTACTTTATTGACCCCGAGGGAAATTTTTGGCCTGAGCATCGGTGGGACTACCTCAAATGTTTATTTTCTAAATGGATCCTTCCTTATGCCCCCTAATGTGTAGCTGTGGGATGAACAGCAGTCAGAATGGCTTCATTGACATACCAGTGACAACCTACTACTACATTTTTGAGCCATTGCCAGCCCGTCTAGCTGATGTACGTGCTGCACACAGCGGTTACTCTTAGGGTATTAGCTTGTGGTCATAATAAAGTGACTGAACAGTGTAACACTAGGACAGAAAAGCCTCAATCCATTGTGGAATTGATCCCACAGTGTACTTAGAGACTTTCATATGTAAATCTCCTCTTCCACCACAATCTCAGCTTGATTCTGAGATTTGCTTAGTAACAGGCTGCATTAAATTGATGAAATCAGAGATTTAAATATTGGTAAAAGGGGCACATGAGGTCAGCTGTGCCAGGATAGGCTGTGGTATTTAAAGAACACTTAATTGGTGTTAAGTAATGCTGTTGTGGATCATCTGTCTAAAATATCCAAAGAAAATGGATAAGGGATAAATATGGATTGATGGGATTTAAAAGAAAGCAGTTGTAGCTTGAAAAGCCATCAAACCACAAAGAGCTGGAAGCTTTACATGAGAAGAATGGCCAAACCTTCCAAAAGAGGGGCATCAGAAGCTTGTTATTACAAGCTTACCGTTATGCAAGTAAAATAATATTTCACTGAGCACTGAGACTGGGGTTGAATAAGACATTGAAATGTACATTTTCAGCTTCTTACATTTACCACTGAGTGCAATTCCAAACAATTGAGGGTTGAGAGACTTGCTCAATGGCCCAACAGGCCCCACTAGAACCATAAACCTTCTGATTATTAGTCAAGTACCCTAACTGCTGAGTTAACACTGCCGTTGAAATGTGTTTCAAAAATATGTACATTCATATGTAATTCATTCATTTATTTTCAATTGTTACCGCTGCTTTATCCTGGTCAGGGTCAATTACTTGTGATTTATCCAGAATCACTAGGCTAGTCTGTAAACTCCCAGTGTGCTGATAGCAACGGATTTCAACCCTGGATCCCAGCAATAGTGGATTAGCGTAATTATGCCTCTGTACTTGGCAAAAATTAAACTTACCAAGATATCTTTTAAATATAAAGTAATGTTTACCAAGACATATCGCTGTTTATTTTTTGTCAACATAAAACATTTATAGTGGTTGTGTCCTATATGTCCAATTGTAAATGTACATGAACACATTTTTATTTTTGAAAGTAGATGTTTCTGGTAATTTGATGCTTTATTCTGAGGAGATATTTTGCTTAAAACCTTACAAATGATTGAATTTGCTTTGGCCTTAAATAATACCATTTAAAACTATAACAATCTGCAACAGTTAATGGTTTTGTTCATTGTCTATAATATGCTGCAGCTGGACCATCTCAGTCATTTTATTTCCCATAAAACCCTGCACTTTCTGTACTTCTACATTATAAACTAAACTTCATTCCAAAATTTCCAGATGAAGATGGAAAAGATAAAAGTCAGCCTTAAAGAACAATAGAAACCCATTTTGGCCATTGAAAGATGGTAGCGTTGCAACCTTTTGTAGAGGTTTTTCTCTGCGATGAGATTAAACTATTTTTAATTAACACCACCATGCTTACTCTCACATAATTTCTGTTTTGATCAGAATATGTTAGTAAGACTAACAGTGTTTCAGTGGCGGCTTCCAGGTCGAAAGCCACAGAATGAAAGCAGATGCTCTAATGATTCCTCCCAGCTGGAGCGCTCACCTCTTAAAACTCCTTTAACCACCACAGGCAGGGATGTGATTTTCTTTAGCCAAGCAATGTCCTCCCATTTCAGACTGGGATCTATGGCCTTCGCCACATAGACCGCCAAGCCGCTGTCTTCGCCGTAGCTCTCTTTTGATGAGAACGCCAAATCAGGCATTTCAAAATTAGCCATTCTGTGGAAGAAAAGTGTTGAGAGGTTTTTCTACTTCCTTTTGCCTAATTTATTTAAAATGCATATTGAAAAAAGACAGACCATACAGAATTCTTGTGACAGTAGTTTAAACAATTATGTTTCTGTGTTATCCATATACTTAGGGTTCTTCAATTTCAAAAAGAATTCCATCAATCACATCAATTGTCAACATTCCCTTTATAGTCACCTTCCGGTGCATTTTTTTTTCAATAACTATACAAACCGTTTAATGGCATAAGCAAAAAAGTTTTTCAGTTGAGACAGGAACAGCTGATGCACCTCTTTCACATCTTAATCACATGAACATTCCTTTTAAAGCTTTTGTCAGCTAAATCTATAAATTGGACTTCATAAGCTCTCTCAGACATGACCAATGATTACTCCTCCTACACCCACCATTTCCAAGAGTGGAAACACTTTATTTGCAACCAAAAAACCTGTAAAATATGGACCAATGCACCTTTAGATAACTATGGATCTGATTGAGAACACACAGAGTGGACCTGTACTGTTTCATCTGGAGATAGAACCCAGGACCTTCTTGCCGTGAGTCAGTGAAACTTAAAATCAAGCTGTAATTTACTTTAAAAGAAGAGATGTGGTACGTATGATGTTAAATGCACCTCCTCATCTTTCCAAGTAAAGGGGAGCAGTTTTGGTTTTCCTAGTCAGAATTTAAAAACACTAATGCTGCAATTGACTTCACTCAAAATTTGCATGTGGGAACTTTTAATTGCATGTATTATATAGCACATTATAAATGTAATCTAATTTGGAATGACTAATGTATTATTAAATTACTAAAAATAATAAACAGAATTACAAACAGAATGTTTGGCTTCTATTAAATACACTTGTAAGATTATTGTAATATATTACTATTTAAAATCTGAATTTTTTATTTAGATTTATTAAAGAAGAGAAGATAGATAAACAATTAAGGTATTAGACTAGTAATCAGAGGGATTTTAGTAAAAGCCCGATGGCTGCAAGTCGGCCATTTACAAGTAAATGTATGTATATTACATTATATACTAATGAGACTTTTTAATGGCATGTCTATTTTTACACAGAGAGAGATATGGACCGTAGGCAGGCCGGTCGAGCACACACAATCTGTGTCTATAATCCCACAGAAAGAGGCCTCGCATTGTCTTGCTGACATAAATATTGGTTTCATAGCAAACAAGGCCGTCAGATGTTGGCAAGGAGAACTTAATATCTATTCTTTGCAGAAGACAAGCTGACCTGAACAATCTCACCTGTTTTTGAAATGTGAAATTTATAATTAAATACTCTATAACGGTATTTGTTGCAGGTATCGAATTCTAAAACATTTTTCCTATTTACAAAATGCAATATTTAGTGAAAACATTGAAAATCTTTCTATTATCAGGTATCAGTTATGTGAAGAACAAAGTAAATGAACCAATCACAGATTCTCATTTTACTGTGTTTTACAAAATGTCCCATCTAAAACTAAAATCCAGTGTAAAATATTTAGCAGCTTTTGTGGCCAAATTACCTGGCTGGCATGCTAACAATGCTTCTTAAAAGGCAAGTTAGATTTCTCTATTCAGACACTTCAATTTAGTTTTAGATTGCAATAATTCACCTAGTGGTGCGAGACAGGAAACGTTTGCTTTGGCGAAGCTGTTTTCTTAAGCCTAACATAATGAGGGCTGGTGAAGATTAACCAGTTCCTATTAATCCCCATGAGCAACTCGCTAATCTACTGTATGACGTGAGTAAAAAGGTTTCTCCTGGTTTAGGAGACAGATTTTTGTTCCATAAATACACAAAGCTCTTCAGGGAAAGCGGTTCACTTTTCAAGGGAAAACAAAGGTGTCTGTGTGGGGCCGAACTTCAGACAGGCTTTGCTTCTCGAGAAATCTCACAAGAATTTTAGTATTTCATACTTTCTCAGATGTGCAATCAATCGTGACTGAAAAACTAGCATGGCCTTTATGTGAGGGCTCTATTGAAACTTCAGCCTCAGTGTTTATTTCCACAGTGGCAGACGTGTTGTTGACCTAGCTCTCCCTCAGGTACAATTTGTGCTGGCTTTTCTCTGTTTAACACAAATCTGTCGAGGTTTTCTTCTCAAATATACAGATTGTATGACAGCAGTCGCTAAATTCCTTCAGACAGCCTGAAGTTGAGCGTGGATGTGCCCTGGGAGCTGTATGACATGCAGTAAGCACTCAACTCGTAGGTTCACAAAAGACTGTGAAACCCAGCGTTTGGCAGACTAGCATGTTGTGCATGGTTGCCTCAGCCTTTACCTCAAATGAGAGGGCAGCTTGAAGCGATTGCGCACGTCATCGCGTCGCTTGCCAAGATAAGGTGTGTCCACAGTGACAAAGATACCCTTATACCCAGCCTCTTCGGCTCTTCTGACCAGTGACTGAGTCAGAGCTCGATCCTTGTAAATGTAGAGCTGCAGCCAGTGAAGTCCGCCCGGAGCTGCCTCGGCTACCTCTTCTATAGTAGAGGTGGCCCATGAGCTCAGCATCATGCCTGTCCCAGCAGACAAACAAGCTGTGGACAAAAGACAGAAAGAATAAATAAAAACACAAAAATAAACTCTGTAATTTGCTCTGTTCTGATACACTGATGGGTTACGTTATTACGACCACCAGCTAATATCCAGAGTAACTGCCTTCCGCTGCACAAACAGCAGGTAGACAGGCGGTCCCTTCCCATTCTTTACTACATGTGTCTTCAACCGAATGATGCTTCACCACAAGTCTGGTAAATTACGCCAGTTGGGCCAGACGTAGCCAAGTGGTTACCGTACAGGACTAGTAATCTAAATGACATCGGTTCAAATCTCACCACTGCTTGGTTGCTGCTGTTGGGCCCTTGAACAAGACACTTAACCCTCATTGCTCAGACTTTATACTGTAGCTGAAAGTCGCTTTGGATAAAACCGTCTGCTAAATGACTAAATGACTTTCAAGTTGTTCAGATCACTGTACAGTTCACACTACACGACTGGATCTCTTGCACTCGGGAGACTTTTCAGTCTTTGTGGTTTGCACAAGGGCTTCACACTACACCATCTATTATCAGGAGGAATCACAGATGAGTCTGTCTGATCTGCCAAACTGATCAGAAAGTCTGATCTGATATACTATAAGTGAGAAATCAAAATTGTTTGTGTGCTATGTGCAGTGTAAAAGCTAAGAAGACAAATAAATACTCAGTGGATTTTGTTACATGAACAGCATGGATTGTTCCATTGGGAGTAGTTTTCCAATGAACCATTTGTATCATGTTTTGTAATGATAAGAACAATATGTCTAGCAATGCTGTAGAACATGTGTGTCTGTAAATTCTGATGAAATTTGGCCCGTCCCATGTTTTTACAACTCCTTCCCTGCCAGTCATCCAACTAAGATCCAGGAGATAAGATATTTAACTTGTTTAAAACTTTGAGAGATGCTCCCAAGCCAGCAAATTTAGCCGCAACCAGTCGCAGAGCAAAAATAAGGGCAAAAATTGTGTTGTGTAAATTAGCATTAGCAAACCTGATAGTTAACTGGTGAAGATGGTTTCACTTTTTAGTCCAGGAGGACCAGGGTTCAGCACGGTTTTTTGATTTACAAAACCTAATTATAGATTATTTGTAATGTAATTATCAGACCATGTGGAATAACACTGTAGTACTTATCTATGACAGGTGCTCGTTCCACTATATAGTGTTTTCTAACACACTTTTAGATGTTCTGCACACACCTGATGAAAATCATACATTAACCTTCTTATTATCTTTGGGGTCAATTTGACCCCATTCAGTATTTAATATTTTAAAAATTGACTGACACCTTTCTGTTTTTCCTTTCCTGCCTCATATGTAATGACTTTTCTTAAGATTATGGAGACAAATGTGTAAACATAAAATTAACACCATGCTATGTTTTCAATGTTCTGTACTTTTGGGGTCGAGGATATGTAAGCAGTCAACAACAGACATAAATGACATGTAACACATAACATAAACGTGAGTAACAATTTTAAATATCATTTAAATTCTTCTTGAGGTTTAAATGACTGATGTTAGTACATTTGCAGGTAAAATGAGGATGAAATATATTTTCAAATCAGGCGCATTGTGAATCTTCAGGACTTAAATTGAGAAACCCTCGTGTAGCAAAGTCCTGGAGCGCCACCATGTGGCGTGGTGTGTAAATTCAAAGTGTGTGGCTAGTTTCTCTCACCTCTTGCAGTTGCTGTTTCTCCATCAGGATGGGCCATTCTCTGCATCGCTGTGGCTGCTACACACACTGGCATGCTTAAACGCTGACCCAGCACTGTAGTGGACGTGTCCATCTTGGACACATCTCTAAGTATCCGTGGAAACAAGCGCCACCTGCAAAAGGAGAATATAAAATCTTTTGTTATAAGACGTGGATACATTATTATGAGTTTATTGGACATGGGCAATTTATATAGAGTGCCACCCCACAACATCCTTCCAGCCATACAGCCTTTGCAATGGAGGTTGGATTATAAGGAGTAAGTATTAGTCCAAGAAGGGGAGTAGTCATGCTGGAACTAGAAAGGTCCTTTCCTAAACTGTTGCCACATTTTAATAGTTGGATATACTGTATATCAATACAGTATATTGTGCTAAAATGAATTAACTAAATAATTTGTACTGCTGTCCACATACTTTTTGTCACAGTGTAAATCATGTCCTTTTGAGTCTGATGTAATTGTAACAAAAATTGTATTGACAAGATA
>JAYDZG010000011.1:14950198-14972182 GCA_034509265.1 Microcambeva bendego
CCGATCTTAAGAGAAAATGTTCTGCACTTGCAACCCAGAATCCAGTTTTGCATTTTAAATGCTTTTTGGTGAAACATGGGCGTTAAGATTTGCAGAAGTGTTAGTTAGGTTCCCTTAGGACTGGCCGTTGCTTTTGCTTTTCTCTTTCTCACTGATGTTTCTGCTGACTTTTCACTGCGGCCAGCTGCCGCTTCAGTGCCGAGGACTTCTTCATCTTCGGTAGACTCCTCTTCTCCAGACACTTTTTCACTCTCCATGTCTAGGTCGGATGTACGCCTCTCTTCAGTCAGAGTTTCATCCGCCTCATCCTCTGAGCCTTCATCTTTAAGATAAACAACTGGGGAAACACAGATTGAATATTTAAATTTGTTTTTGCATTTTTAATAATTTGGATATTGTGCTAGCACATCAGCGCTTCTGAACAACTCTGTTGTGCTCCGGTTTCCTCCCATAGTCCAAAAACATGCAAATGATGTGAATTGGAGATATGAAATTGTCTATGACCGTATTTAATGATAACCTTATGAAAAGCTACTGTGTCTGATTGTGGTTTTAAAATCATGTATTATACTTTTGTTACATTCCTGACAAACAATACCAGGTTGACCTGAGCTTACTAAGGCAGTGGCATGAACAGATGTGGTATTAACAATGCACTCTTTCTTACCAGTTTTCTCTTCTTTATACTTTGACCTAGATGGACAAATACAGTCAGCAATCAGCACCAGCATCTAACAGAAGGAAAAAAAAACAGAACAGAATATTTCAACCGCACTTCCAAAAGCTCATCGTTCTCTGTGGAGTTCCAGTTCCACCCACTTTATTCCAAAATGTGTGGTACAATAGGGAACAATTACACAACCAAGAGTTGCATAATATTTTATCCCAACACCTTTGTTTTATTATGTAACTCTTGACAAGGTAAGCCATTATCCTACAACTCCTTTTCACCAGCACAATGAGAGTGTAACAAAAGAAAAAGTCAGTTTTAACTCATTGAAGTTGAGGTTTAAAAAGGAGAATCATTGTGTATGGTCTTGTGAAACTTTTATGCACATTTCTTTTGCACATTTATGTAAAACTACTTATACTACAGGGTTAGCACTGTCGCCTCAAAGCAAGAAAATCCTGGGTTTGATCCCCAGATGAGGAGGTTCGGACCTTTCCGTGTGGGATTTGCATGTTCTCCCGGCAGGGCTTTCCTACCACAGTCTAAAAACATACAGTCAGGTTAATTGGAGACACTGAATTTCCCTATAGGTGAGTGCGTATCTCTGCCCTGCGATGGACCAGCACCTCGATTATAAAAACTGTGATGGCTCTGGCATCACAAAACGACCCTGAATGGATAAGCGATTAAGAGAAGTGAGTGACAGAGAGTGAGTGCTCAGGATTCGTTTTCGTAACAAGCTGGATTGAACTTACCAGGCCAAGCAGTAGGCCCAAGAACAGCGTGACGATGGCAAATATTACATAAGAGCCCCACGACGGAATGCCAAGAGTGTTGGTTAGGTATGTATGCATTTGCTGAAAGTAAAAGAAAAAAAAATGTTAATTTGTATCAATATGTATCTCCCAATAGCACTTGAGTTCATTAAAAGTTTCTACAAATAAAAGCAGTATTAGATTTTTAACTCTTTCATATTGTTCAACATGTACAGTAATCAGGCTGAACACTGATTTTGAATATCATCCTTAAAGCTGGTCGTTTGCATAAGAATTTTTTTTTTATAAAGTATTTAATTGCCCATAATTGTGGCAGGTGATTTCGAACACTTTAGTCGGTACTTTGTGTAAACCTGTCAAGCTGGTATTTCCACACCTATTAAGCTGGTATTTACTAGAACACATGAATTGCTGCTAAAGACTTGAGACAGTTTATCCTATTCTTAATAGCAGGTGGCTCAGTGTTTAGCACTGTTGCATCACAGCAAAAAGGTCCCCGGTTTGATCCCCAGGTGGGTCGGTCTGGATCCTTTCCATGCGGTTTGCATGTTCTCCATGTGTCTGCTTGTGTTTCCTTGGAAACTCTAGTTTCCCACCCAAAGTCCAAAAACATGCAGCCAGGTTAATTGTAGACACTAATTTGTCCTTTTAGCGCCGGTCCCATGCCGGATAAATAGGAGGATTGTGTCAGGAAGAGCATTGGCGTAAATTCTATGCCAAATCAATAATGTAGCTTATGATCCGTTGTGGTGACTCCTAATGGGAGCTATTCTTCACAGCACATCCTTTTACACTGCAGATGATTAAATATAGCAAACATTGCATTTTATCTTTTGTTCTGAAATTTAAATAATATTCATTTGTAACATTTCCCATCACTAATGATAATATATAAAACAAATCATACCCGAATCCACACTGAGAGTCGGAACAGACCAGCCATCCCTGACATTCTAGAGAAATAAATTGTTATATTACAACAATAACATACTAAACGTTACGTTATTAACATTTATTAGAAGAACTAATCTGAGAATTGTTGCCACTCACTAAATTGTTTGAAATTCTCTGAAAAGCAAACCTATTAAACAGTGTGAAAATTGTTTTACAGAATAGATGAAGGCGATTTCCATCCTGGCACAGGCTCCACAGCTTCCCACTTTTTTTGAACAATGTATGTTTGGATGTCCTCAGCGTTGCGTGATGACATGTATCTCCTGAAGGTTCCATCTTTAGCACTGCAGCAGAAGATCCACAGAAACAAGGTATAATCATTTTAGACAGTAAGATCATTTACAATCAGATGAACAGGTTTGGAAAAACATGGATAAAAATAGTTATGGACTCGCTATGTGTCCATAAACTCAAAGGGCACCACAGCGGATAAGTGGGTATCACTATCTACACACTGCAAGAAGGTCCTGGGTTTAAGTCCCAGGTTCTGTGTGGAGTTTGCATGTTCTCCCCGTGTCTGTGTCTCATTTCATTAGTATTATTTACTCAAAGAATCATTTCAGCCCCATTTCTAATAAATCTTCAAATATGCAGGGTTCTACTTGAGTGTAATTCAGTGAAACTGTATCCAAAAAACAAACAGTGCCATAGTACTCAATAACATATGAAATTATTAACATTAAAAATATAAAGAACTTGGTGTAGTAACTTACTGAAAGATAGTTGGCAGTGATGTGACCAAAAACCGCCCACTCAGGCCTGCAGAACAGAGGGATTTCAGACCAAGTAAAAAAAAAACGGACTCGCACATATGGTAAAATTATCTCTACTGTGAAAAGAAACACATGAAATGCATGAACAATGACAGTCAAAACTTTATAGCTGAAGTAAAATGCTGTATATTCCATTCAATTGTATAAGTTCAATCACATGAACAGTCAAATATGAACAACCTTAATTTATTAACTTAAAATCATGATGGATGGACAGACAATTTGTTACATGCATTCAGCTATTAACTGTATACATAGCACACAAACATTTGATGTATTTATTATATATAATTGAATAGTCTAATTGCAGGTGTTGTGTACTGAACACTAGGAAGTTTTCTGTCGATGTTCGAAGGTACGAAACACCCCAAGGGTTTAAGGTGGGTGTTAATGATTTGTGATCGATTTGTGAGCATTCTTAACTTTGGTCCTGTTAGAAAGATGGTCATAATGATATGTGTATCAAATAGTAAAAAGATTTTTTTAATCTTAGTTGATTAACTAAACTATTCACTAAGGTGCATGTGTGGTGCAATAACCTTCATTCAATCTGTCCTCTTCTACCTTTAATTTATCCTACTCTTCTCAGTTAATTTGCCAAAATGTCCTTAACTGGTCCGTCCTTTTCCAGGCTCCCTTGGCGCTTTTCTCGGGTTAGTCTTTACCAAGGTTATATGTGGTTCTTTTGGAAAAAACGTTTAAACATCCACCTGACCTTGCTCACACATGCTGTTAGAGCTAGTTGATAAGAAGACCTACCAAGAAATAACTAGTAAATAGGGTTATATATGACTAGTATATAGGGTTAAAGAACGGACATGCAAGTAGAAAAAATAGGGATATTTTAACATCCGAGCATTACACCACATTGAGCAACCACTAAAATGATCCAACAAACGTCATACATTTTAAAATAGCCAAATGTATCCAAATAAATCCACATAGTGATCTCAAACATTAGTGCTAATGTGAATCTTCTACACATGTTCAAATATAAGCATTAAGCAAAATAGGAAATACACCCAGGAAATCATTCAGGTGGGCATGGTTTTGGAATCATTAGATATGATGTCTGTGTTTGTCTGTGTTAAATAAGGAAAATGGTGTAATTACAGGCCGTTATGGGTTATAGACCGTTCAGGTTCAACACCTCACAGCAAGATCATTATGGATTTAATCCCTAGACAGGGTAGTCTAGATCTTTTCTGTATGGAGTTGCTTGAGGGTTTCCTCCTATAGGTATCTAGCCACTAGGATGCATAAGCTAGTGCATTGTAGTGTGGTCCCAAGCCCAGATAAATAGAGAGGATTGTGTCAGGAAGGACATCCAGTGTAAAAAAACCATGGCAAACCAAAAGTGTGGACTGCAGCCGCTGTGGTGAGCCTCGACGGGGGCAGTAAAATGGGTTAAAGAGAATTCAGCTCCCTCAGATATTGCTGTGATAAAATCTTTAATATTTTATGGATTAAGTCTAAAAATGAGAATGAGGAACCTCGTGTTTCTTTATAATCATCAAGCAAACAATATTGTAAGAGATGATGACCACAAACAACATATCTGTTGACCAATGACCTTTCCCTAGTCCAGCGTCTTTACAAATAGCCTGACTGCAGAACAATCTGGCAAATGTTATTGAGATTACACCGCCTCTGTATAATCCCAATTATACAGAGGCTGTATATCAGTGTCTCTATTAGCAAAATTTAAAAACATTTTAACAACAAACCTGGCTGTTGTGTAACATCAACATTTCCCACTGATATGCCCAGGCTCTGACTCTGTTTGGCAAAGGCCTCCCAGTCTGCCTGGATATGTTGACATGCCGGACACCAAGGAGCATAGCTGCGATTAGAAAAATATTTTTTTTACTAAAATGTGATAGCAAATGTTAAAAAGGAAACGAATGACAAAAAAATTACTTAACTTGGAGACTAAAACAGACTAAACTTGGAGATAAATAACTATCACATAGCAATACTGATTAAAATATACAGTATTAAGTTAATTTAATACATTCAAAAGCACAAAGTGGTTCAAGGGGAAAAAGCCAAGAATAAACGATTGCTTTAAGGGGACATATTAGTTAGAATAGGTATATGGGCAACACAAAACATGTTCATTATGTTCTTTGTACAAAATCATTCTCACAAAGATATTTTCACAATGAGCCATTTAACTTTTATGCAAATAAGCTGTTGCTGGCCATGCCCCATTTATGTTTACACTGAACAGTTCACATGTGAAAATGACAGAAAACAGGCCGTGTTTCCCAACAGTGACAAAATTCATGCAACAAGCTTTGTTTATTTGCTGAATGCCTGAAATGTAAATGAATAGCAGTCTGTCCCATATACTTCCAACTTTTTGTGTTTTTACTCAGTGTGGAAAAAGTGAACTGCACACAAATTAAAACAAACTATGAAATGTTACAGTAGAACCATGAAGTGGCCCAATTACCATACATTCAAAGTAGAACTATACTTTAATTACTATGTAATTGTGCATTTTCTCCCCTTCTCCTTTAGCGCATCCAATTATACCCAATTGTGTAATTCTCTCCACCAATGCTGATTGAACAGTATAGCAGCCTTGTTCATATATCCACCTGAACTTTAACGAGTGCGAACCCTTTGACCCTGAGACAGCATTCCCCATCTCTGTAAAGGCACTATCAAGAAAGCTATCTGGTTTAGACCCACCCCTATGTGAACAACAGGCCAATCGTTGCTCATGTGCTTTTCAGCCCCAGGCAGAGCTGAGACTCCATAAGATGCATTCGAGATTCCAACAGTGGTGCTTAGCTTGTGTTTTACCACTGTTTTGAGCCACCCAAGTGGCAATAATTCACAGTTTAACTCTTAAATTGTTTGATAGTAGAACTATGAAATAGTGCATGGTTGGTTCTACTGAGAAAGTATATCATGGAACCGTCAACTAGATCAAGAGATATGAAATTTCATACTGAAGTGGCCAAACTAGTCCATTTAAAGTAGAACTGTAAAATAATTCACTGTTTCACTGACATGTCCCCCCAGGAAACTCCTCTCAACACCTTTGAGATGAATTGCAAGCCAGTAGTGTAAGACTTCACAAAGGCCCACTGACACACTCCTAAGTCTCATAAAAAAGTGAATGGAGGCTGTTATAACTACAAAATTTAATATCCACATAATTCTAGAGTAGAGTCCAGGCTGATCATAGGATAAAAACAGTAATATACATAGTTCGCGATACATATGATTATACCACGTGATCTACAATACATTAATCAACGGGATTAAAACACTCGGTGATTTGTGTTGGTTTATTTATTCACCACTTCCGCCGAGAGCATCTCACCCCCAGTGGGCGTGACGTGTCAAGATTTAACGTGGACTGTCTACAAACCCCACTCCGCAACTCCATGCTCGATCATGAGATTTGATCGATCTAGTCCAGCCAAAATCACTAGAGTATAAAAACCAGTTACTCACAATTTAACCATCCACTCTCCCTGCAGAATCAGAGTCCAGTTCGTATCAGCCATTGTCAGCACGCTGCTCTCACTCTCAGCACTCACACCCCGCAGACAGACCATCAAGATAAAAACTGCGCATATTCTAAACATCGTCCTCATCCACCTCAGCCCAGCTGCACACCCGAGTCCCGCCATGTTGCCAGCGCACATCTCTGCAGCGATCAGGAAACGCCAGGGGTAAAACTGGCAACACACCCTCAGTTCCGCAATCTTTTTTTCACCGGAAAATCTTTACTTTCACAATCAAAATTCTGAGTTTCTATTGGGTAACGTCGCTCTTGCAACATGTCTGTCAAGCAGAAAAGCCCGCCTACTCTACCAACCGCGCCGGATTGAATTTGAATCAACCACTGGATTTCTAGGCCCCGCCTTCTAAAGCTATGATTGGTTAAATATGAATGATTGACGTTTCTCATAAACAATGGCGCTCCGAGAAGCATTTTACCGTTAAAAGAAGAAAGCTCATGCGTGGCCTTGACACAGGCAGTATAGTTAATTGGCCAAGGCTGCACTTTCACCACAATAAGGATTCTTACTGCTGGCGAGTGTTTCACCAGAATCCTGTACTATGTTTGGTTCTTCTTAATGCATCTTCATGGGCCCTCTGATTGTTTCTATTGATCTTGCAAGCTGTCTTCTTATAAACCTTTTTTCTGTCTTTTAAACTTTCACTTTTGTGTATGTGACTCAACACCTTCACTGTGTAGCAGCTAATACATTTCAATAAAATTCAAATTTTCTAGAACTTTCAATCGTTCAACTGTGAATGTGCACCTGCATGTAGGCATTATGTAACTGTTCTTCTGCACCAGGTAAGTTAATGTCTACCTACTGTCTCCCTGTTTTTGTGTATTCTGTGACATTTGGTTTTCATTCTACCTTCCAAAAACATGAGAATGATGGGTGACTACTGCTATTCTTAATGGGAATTCTTTCGGCTGCTCCCATTAGGAGTTGATTTGACATCAATGCCCCAAAGGCTCTTCCTAATGCAATCTTGCTATTTTATAAGAGCTTGGGACTGTCGCTGTTATGCATTGGTTTGGGGCTAGGCGGTCACTTATGCACATAGTGGTTAGGCTGATGTCCAGTTAACCACAATTCTTATTAAATGTGAACAAATCTGTGAAGGTTTGATGGTTTTATAAGTCAGTGCATTGCCAATGGTGTAACCCTACTATGTGCAACTCATAGTGTGCCGGGTGAATTTGCTGGTTAAAATGAATATAATTCTGAAATAATATGTATGATATTTGGCATCATTACTGGTGGCCTGGTTGTGGATTAGATATTCTGTAGTGGGATACATTTTTGCCAAGAGCACTAAAGCCCCTGGTCTACTTGGGGGTCCCTTGAATCACCCTAATTTCAGGTTACTGTTGTGAGACCGCACTAGGAGGCGCTGAATCCCAGCAGCGAAGCGTTCAAGTGCTCAATTGCCGCAAATGAGTCAACGTGCGGAGGCCACTCATGCTGCCGACCACCCCCTCCCCATCCCCAACCATATACTCGCCATCATTCAGCAGCGCTTGTCTTTGCTGCTCGTTTCCCTTGCATCTCTGTCTGGATCTGTCGGAATTCCTTGCAGGATCGAGCCATCATGCCAGATCCGTATTGCGCTACCACATGAACGAGAGTGCGCGGAGATCTCAGCTTCAAGTCTGTTTTGAATAATCCACAGTAAGGGCTGTGAGAAAGGACACAGCATCTTTGTTTGTTGTGTGTGTTTCTGTCTTGTTTGAGGTAGATGTGCAGGCTGAATGGCAGGAGCACAGCCCGGGGTTCATGCGCTGCAGCTCAAGCCGGTGTGCGTACCGGAGAGTCTGAAGAAAGGCAGCAGATTTATGAAATGGGACGAGGTAAGTAATGCGCATTTGGTTCTGCATGACCCTTCTGTTTATGATTTTTATTTTATTTTAAACCATTGCGAAAACATGAAATTCTCCGAATTCTGCGTCTTTCTGTATCAAAACTGGGGAACTGCATGGTTAATTTTCAATGGGGGCTTTGGCACAGCTACTTCAACATGTTCTTTACGGATCCACTACACTGAACCTTCATAAACAGATTGATATGCTGACTCGATCGTAATATACATAATACAGAACAGAATACTCACCTCTCACATTGGTAATGTGATATAAAATAGCATTATCGAAACAATTTCATAACCTGCGCAAAATGCGCATCGTCTCCTTTGCCGCATTTCAGAAAATAAAGCCTAACCGTTGGGATTGCATTGTTTTATTGATTGAGAGGCGCACTGATCATTATAGCTTAAGTAATTACAGAGTATAATGCGGTATGTAAAGGTCGTTGTATGACTGTAAGTGATAAGGAAGAACTGAGGATGAAGATTAAAATAAAAGATCAAGAGATGGATCATTCCGCGCTTCTCACCTGTTGGTTCTTAGAAGAACACAAACTCCGTTCTTAACCCGGACGAACTGAAATATCCCTATAAATGGACAAAACTTTAACTAAACTAACCGTTTTATGGTCGCCCATCCATCCATTACAGGGCAATACAATATTTACACAACAGCCACTTTAATCTTAACCTAGGACTAGTTTAAAGCAGGCAGTTTAGTTTTGCATATGTTGGTATGTGGGGAAAAAAGTAGTGACCATACCCATGTCTTCAGGACCACTGATGCTGTGACATTCAATACCAGTTGTGTCACTATGCAGAAGCAAAAGCTTGTCCTACTGATTTGATTCCTAAAAATAACATGGTATACCACTTGATGCTATCCATAATTTATGAGAACTGGCCTGTCTGCCAGTTTATTATATACAGAAACATTTTACTTACACTCAATGCTCCTTTCTGAGGTGCATCTAGCACAGCTGTATTTAAGCCCATCTGTTGCTATACACAATGTGTCTGGCACAGATTGCAAAGTGGGAGCTCAAAGACATTGCTTTGGTCAGTGCCTCATGTCAGTGTCTGCGAAAGGTATTGAATATATTTATTAGGCCTGTGTTTTCTTTGTTCACTTTTGTTATTGAATAAACGTGTGCCTGTTGCTCTGTCCATAACCTCTTTTTCTCTGCAAACACATTTTAGGTGGGGCCAAGCCCACAATAAATTAACTATCAATAGACCACCAATGGTCATGTACATGCGTACTATTTATAGCAAAGCACAAACACTGACTAGAGTCATGATGGGATGCTACTGAGTGAGGAGTACATCGGGCATAGTGTGTACAAAACATCTATATTAGTTACACTCTTGTCAGTACATACACACTACATTTATACTATATGAATAGATTTTTTTGTCCTTGTATTGAAATACAACAAAACTATTCTTTGCAGCTTATTTGAAATCATACACTGTCACATACACATATACATATATTTCCAAGGGTGAAATACATTGTCATACAAGTTCTTTATTCCGAATTTGCTGGTGAGGATACAGATCTAATATAGACAACCTTGCAAAACATCTAAGGCACAGGCTTTCATACACACACCTCTCAATATAAATATTTTCTAAATCTTTATTATGGATGGCTTAGTAACAAGCACATTCTCTTACATCTTTAAATCTATAAAACTATAAAAACTAAAAACTTTATACAAAATACATAATGTTTGATAATGTAGTGCAAAATGTTTATTCCCTTTTAAATCTGATATCTTGCTTGCAAAATGATGTATAAAATGCATGTAAATTTCTGCATACTGAATTATTTATTTCCCAATGTTTTCTGACGGCTAGACCAGTTCCCTCCCAGTCTTCTTATAAACATGCAGATAGACTAATTAGACTAATTAATGCTTATTGATCAATATAATTTCAAGCCCATGGGAATTTGCTGATATGGTTACTGATCTAATGCCATCAACCTTGTTATAAAAAGTAATGCAAAACATCTAAAACATACGTTTTCACACTTAGGGTCACAATTGGGAAATAAACATGTTTTTTATTAGTATTGACTTCCAAGCAGATCATTCAAAATTATGTACTTATGCACTTTTAAAGCTACACAACTATAAACACTTAACATACAAATCAGTTATGCTGGCTTTTCATTAAGCATTGTAATAACATTAAAGGTAGCCTATTTAAGAACGGCATGTTTTGTGCTTTGTGTTAATTTCATATTTAAATGTAATATATTATCTGCAAAATTATTATCTGACCTGGGATAACATTATGACCACCTTCCTAAAACATTAGAACCTTGACTTACGAATTGCTTAACATAATTTACAAGCATTTTTTTTCATCTTAACATACACAGAAATGTCAGGTTATGAATTGATGTCAACAAAACACCTGACATCTCAAAGTTTAGAACCTAGTGCACTTTCTACATAGGCAGCAATTTGTGGCAAACAGTTATTTTCAAACATATTTAAAAAAAAAATCCTATCAAGTTATAGAAGTGTATTTATTTGAATGTTTGCGCTTGTCATTTACAATATAAATGTTTTCAGTACTTGGAGGGAGATTTTATCTAATCTAATGCTATCACATTGTGTCACCTCATCCCATTGTTATGAATGGCATGATGCTAAGTGTGCTAGATTAGGAACCCAAGTCCTATTACAATCCTTGTAATTAGATAGCTGCCTATGTAGGCATTAAGACAGCAAGGCAGCTCCCTATCCTTTTGAAGACACAACATAGCAAACATTCTCAAAACGGATGGTTGTTTTTCCTATGTTTTACGTGTTTTGTAAAAATCAATATCAAAATGACCCCAAAGAAGGAGCAGAGAATGCACAGTTGTCACAAAGAAAGTAATATCTTGTAGAGCACACATACTTAAATGTGATGTGTATTTTTATGTACAGTACAGTTTATTGTTTATTACAGTAATGCATATTCAACAATTTTAGTGGAAATATAATATACTAAAAATATATTTAAAACATTACAAAGGTTAGGGGGTGGTTTGGGAGGTCTGACACAGATTAATTCTATTTACATTAATTTATAGGGGAAAATAGATTTCATATATGAACATTTTGACAAAGAATAGTCCTTAGGAACCAATTCAAATAAACCAGCATTAACCTGTTCAGCAGGTGCAGCTACAGTAGTGGATGGTCTGACCCTGTAGCCATCATAACTCGCTCAAAGTTTTCATGCCTGCCATTTTCCTGCTTCTAACACATCAACTTGGAGGATACATTGTTCAAAATGCAGCCTAATATATCCCATCAATTAACTGGCACAATGATTAAGAGATAATCAGTGTGATTCACTTCACCTGTCAGTGGTCATAATGTTATGCCTGGTCATTGTACTACTATGCCTTTTTTGTTGCTAGGGTTATATTTTGTTTAATAAGTCTGTTAGAATGTACACTATTACATCTTAGGCTTACTTGACATAAATAACACACGTGTACTCTTTAGTACTTCAGATTTTTTCTGAACATGTGGGTTCTTTGACATGAATCTGACTGACTGGTCAGGGAGATGAGTCAGGTTCATGATGCTGAGCGGCTGTTGCTGAGCGTCAGGTGCAGTTCGGGTCAATTAATCACTAGACCATTAATATCTTAAAAGCCGTGACAAGGGAGACAGTATATAATGTGAAATTCTTAAGCTAAAAATGTAGGCAGTTTAAGCTCAGGCTTCACGTAAAACGTGAAAATATCGGATTGTTGCTATGGCAACTTCCATGCTTTTAATCCTTCTGATGCATCCCCTACTTAAGCTAAGATGTGCCCTGCCACCCAACTTGTGCTGGTGTGTGTAAGTAGATCTCCCAAAGGTCTAAAATAACACAATTAGAGATCTGTGAAGGATTCACAGTGAGTGACAATAAACCTGCGCTGAGAGGAAAATTGTTTCTTTTTGTTCCTGAGACCTGAATTTTCTTCACTTGCGTAAACAGGAATGTCTTAGTGAGGTTAAAATTGGATGAACGGCAATAATAAACTGTACATTTTGACACAATATGTGTGGAGTACCATACACATAATTCATTTCTTTTTATCATTCTTCATTTTCATTTATTAAGTTGAAATAAATCATTCGTAACCCAAAATGTTCGTATGGCAAACTGTTCGTAAGTCAAGTATCCACTGTATTTGTGACCTTATTGTCCATGCCAAACAATAATATTTTATTGCTTTTTTAAAACCTAATAAGATACTATTATTTATATTATATATTATTATTATAATAAATACTATTTAGGCCTGTAAGCGGTATGCCGTTTGACTGACCTCAAATCTCACTATATACTATTATACTATTATATATATTATATATTATTATTATAATAAATACTATTTAGGCCTGTAAGCGGTATGCCGTTTGACTCCTCATCTCCTCCTGGATTACCTCAAACAAAAAGGCAGACATCAAATATGCTATGCTAAACTACTTTAAGGTTTAACTAACTGTAAAGAGGTCTTACAGGTGGGTTTGGTTTTCAAGTGCAGGTATATTCACCATACCCATCATACAGTCCAAAACACACAATCCAAATACTGGTCGTCAAGTCGATCGATCTGTAAACAGGCTGTTGAGAAGAAGCCTTACAGAAATAGCTGAAATACACAGTGCTGTAGTCAAAATCACAAGAGAAAATCATCCAGCGTAACACTCAATAAAGTACTCAGATACTGCACAGTGGTCTGCAAACTCAGGTTTAAATAGATAATATACAATACAAGAGCAAGGCAAAAGAAAAACACGACTTAATGCTGGCCTGTGATCCATTTGCATTAATGGCCTCTCAAGGTCCTGTTGACAGTTTACCTCTGTACCTTCCATGGACCAATTTTGATAGATATTGACCACTGCAGTATATAGGGCGGATCTAAGAACTTTCACCTTTAGGTCTCTTCACAGATGTTTGAATTACTTTTAATCTGAAAGAGGTTTTCTTGAAGGATTGTCCTGCTTGTGATCACCCATCTCTTAGTTCTTACTGCCTTGCTGCTGGAATGCACCCCCATAGAATTATGCTCCCATCACTATTATTCACCTTAGGAACAGTATTAGTCAGATGCACAGTGCCTTTATTGTGCCCACTGATCGTCCCAAACAGGATTTTGGTCTCATCAGACCAGATCATTTTTTCTTATCTTGTTGCCAAAGACCTTTGCATGATATTTAGCAAACTGCACAATCAACAATGGCTTCTGTCTTGGCATTCAGCCATATTTACAGAGTCATGTTGAAACAGTTTCTTCCATTTTTGCACAGAATCACTGCTCATTTTGGCAGTATGGCAAACATTAGTGAGATTTGAGGTCAGGCAGAGCTTTTTGCATTTGAAAAATGATCAAGGTCATTGTGATTCTAATGCTCAAAGTGTAGGACATTGTTTTATAGCCTTGCTTTGGTCTGCTGCCATGACTGGATTGTAGAGATCCACAGAGCGTTTCTTGGGAATCTAGCTTTGGCTTTTGAATGCCGTGTTAATTGTGGGCACTTGTGGACCCAGATGTGTGCTTTTTCAAACTTTCCAAACACTGCCACAGGTTTTAATTTTAAATGGTAACTTCACAAACATATTTTCATTGAGTTTTGATGGCTGACAAATAAGTACATACTTATATTATACTGTATAAGTATTAATGTAAGCAATCCTAAAATGATAAATTATACCTATTTAAAATGTTTTTGCACTTTTTAAATTCATCCATTAAGAATGAAATTAAACTAACCCAGACTATTAGCTCTCTCAGACACAACCAATGTTTCCAGTAAAACTATAAAAGTGTGGAACGTTTTTGAATGTACTATATACTGTACACTATAACATAGCATACAACCAAAACATTACAGACAGCAGCATCCCTAAACAGTTTAAAATAGGCCATGTAACATCAGTATCACCAGTGACCAGGTCATTCTGAAATGCAGGATTCAGGATGCATTAATGAAACGCATTATGCATTTCTGGCGCTCTTTCGTGGTGTATACTAGTGATCTGCTGTGAGATGCATTTGACACCATGTATACCTGTAATTAGTGCAGACTACTTATAATCACAGATGTACCTTACCAAGTGTCAGTTGGCTAGTATTCACGTTTTTACCAATTACAAAATAAATATTATGCTTGTTGCAGTTTCAGATATTTTTTTGACTTTGTTTCTTTTAGGATTCCTCTACGGTAACTCCTGTGACCTTACGTGTGGATCCACAGGGCTACTTTCTATACTGGACTGATCAGAATAAGGTAAGCGAACGGTTTAACAAAAACTGCATACTACTAAACATTCCCATTTTATTTATTCATTCATCTATTCATATTCAATACGTTTGTACACACTCTTTACACAAAAAAATAATTTTAACTAGAAATGTACACTTTACTTTATTCCATTATTTATTTATTCATTCAGATGGCATCTCTCCACTGCAATGCATAATTCCCATTTTACTTACTCACACAGTTTAGAGCATCTAATCCAGATATTAAAAAAATCAGTTTGAAAAGTTTCACATTTCCCACAATCATTAAATAACAATCAGAAATTAAATGATATAATAAATAGGAGCAACAATACACTGCACTGCCTACCTTTGTGGTTAAATGGAAATATAGAACACCTAGAAGCCATGGATGTGGTTGGAAGCTTTTCCAAATTGAATCACCTGAATCGTGTTTTTAGCTGCTTTTGGCTTCGACGTCTTGGTCATTTTGACTAATCGACTGCTAACTGAATTGTTCTATGATCACCTCATAGTGCAAATTAACCAGTAAACAAGAGGACCTCAAACACTATGTGAATGTAAAATGTTCAATTGCTAAACACAAACCTAACAGTTTTAATTTTATAGCAAATTGCATATCACATGGGAAAAGCTAATTTCATGGTTCATAACACAGTTTTTATGGCCGTGAATTAGTTCCTTAAAAATAGTTAACAATAAAAGCTCTAGCATCCCCAGCAGTTTAAAAGTGAACATGCTCTTCTTTACATTGTATTCAACATTCTAGATACTGTAGATTTATGAATATAGCTTAAGAGTGTCCACATACCCTTGGCCATATAGTGTATGCAGACACCCTGTGTTTTAGGCTATTTATGCCAGGTTCACTCTACATGACTTTCCCAGACACTGTAAAGTTTATTCTACATGACTTTGTTTACATTGGGTGAACCTTTAGTCTATATAGTGATAAAATTTGTTATTCTGTCAATAATTTAATACTTCTTTATATAATTAAATTGGGAACAAAGCAAAAGTCTGTTCATTAAAATAGAGCTGTTAGCATTCAGGAACAGCGTCAAGATATTTTACTGATTCAGAACTGTTCAGTTTGAGACTCTGCATTGTCAATGGCTGACTTGGCCGCCATCCTAGCAGTTAAAGAGTTCTGCTAGGATGGGATGACCAGACTACGTGGATGGGGTCTTCAAATGCTGGGTATGGGTAAGGACCCAGATCACAGAGACCTTTGAATAGGGAAAAAAGGACTAAGGATGGATGTGTTATGGATGTGTACGAGTCAGAGACCTTCACCAGCAGTGGAAGACTAAGCTAAATTGGGAGACAATTGTTGGAAATGCATAAATTCACCAATTTGAGAATTAATTAACGATTCTCATACAGTTGTCTGTTTTCATTATTTTAAAAGGGTAATTTTCACAGTCTGTAATGTAGCACTACCTCATTTGTATGTATATAAGTGAATGTTTTGAAGGGTATCACTGGAGATTTTTGCACATTTCATCAAGACAACCTTTATTTGGTCAGCCGCCTCATAAGTTGGATTGATGGCCTTGCTACATGCCCTGATTTATGACAAAGGAGTTCAATTGGATAAGGATCAGAGCTCTGTTCAGGTCACCCCTCATGAATCTCATTAAACTCTGTTTTTATGGACTACTTTTTGTTCACAGGGGGAGCGTCATGCTTAAACAATGAGGGGCCTTCCCTGAACTGTTGCCGCGTAACTCTAAGCATACAATTAATTATATGAATACAAGGATATAATTAGAAGTGTTAGTTTTGATCATGTTTTGTTGTTTACATGATGTGTATATAAATAATATATTAAGTAGATCATTGTCTTTCGGAACAGTTGTGTCTGGCTGCCAGTCTTCAGTAATGTTTTCATTTTGAATGTCAAACCTGAAGCATAAATCAGGAATGACATGTTTTATAATAACAACACAGCAATCTAATTTTAGTTAAAATATGAATCACATACAGTATAAAGTTGAAATCTTGCCTGAAGGGACACATTTGGGAGAGTATGACCATATTCCAGATGGATGGCTTAGCACCAATTGCTCGGAGAGCCTGGGAGTCTGGGCTTCTCTTCAAAAGGAATCAGTGTCATAGTAACAGTGCAGAAAATGTAATCTGGCATATCTTCCCTTAGAATGTTTCACACTTGTAAATAGTACATGAATAAAGGTTAACAAAGCTTAGTATGTTTTATTTTTATACAGAGCCAAGGAAAAAAAGTTGTAACTGACTAGATGAACACAACAAACACGAATGTGTGCCCACATACTGTTTTCTAGGTTTTTCTTTTGGTCATTAGTGAAACCTTTGTTTTCAATTTCCAAGATAGCAGTACATCAGAAATTTACCTAAACACAGCTCGTTTTGAGACTACCACACCCAGTGGTATATATTCACCCATCAGCTTAAGCACCATTGCTATTTAAACGATGCAGACACAAGGTGTGGAAATAGATGCAGGTGAGTAAGATAGCAATGTGTATCGCGACGCACCTTGCACAGGATGTAGGATAGGGACCAAGGAGTAGAGATGCTTTGGAAACAGACAGGAACAAAGTACATTGCTACAGGGAAAACTGGAGGGGAATGTTACAGATGTCTACAGATGAGAACCAAGCCTCAATCAAAGCAAAGTTCAGAGAACTTTGGATCAAAGTGTTAAAGATCATAGAGGCAAAAAACTTCTCTATATTCCTGGGTGCTTGATATTTCACAGTGAGACAATAAATAAAGAACAGTCGTCTTTCAGTAATATTAGTAGGCCTACTCTCCTTAAAGTGGGCTTTCTGCAAAGATCAAACTAAGAGTACATTGTCAAGGCATGAGAGAGAGAACTGGTAACAATGCAAGATTTGTTGTAGGTTATTTGCACAGCATATAAAACCACTGTTGTTAATTTACTAGTATTTTAAAAAATATTTATTTATCTATTTGGTGGATTTACATGAGTCTTAGTCCTTGCACAGAATTTAAAGACCTCGCCTACTTAATCTGTGTTTGGTCTGCCTCAAGATTGGTGCCCACTGTCAAAAATTAGCGATAACTGGTTTTTGTGTTAATTGGTAAAAAGTAAAGTGATTTTATTTCATGAAATTAGTGCATTTAAGTAGAAGCATGCAATGGTGCTTTTCTCATCTTAAACCATTTATTGAAACAAAATCCAACAACAGTGGTGGGTATAATGCAACAAAAATGTATCAAGCATCAATTACAGCTTGATGTTATTCAAGTGGCTTGTCACTGTACCATTCACAAAGTGTAGGGCAGTTCTGTATTGGCTAGATTCACCTGCCCACATGACCTTGTTTTTGCAGTGTTTCACCTGACCAACTGAGAACACATGAGAACATACAGTGATGTGTATAGTGCTAGTCTAACCATGCTCTTATATGGTATTAAAAAGGATTTTTTACCATCCAAAATAGCCATACATGACCATTCTTCTTTAGTTAGTTGTCATGAATAATTTCTTCACAGGTCCTTTTCTTGAATGGAGCCCTCTTGACAGCTGTCTTGTCAAATTTGTGTAAACACAGGAATGCGCAAGGTGGTTGGGCGATGGGATAAAGGGATGCTATCAGGAAGCTAGCTGAGCGTATTCTTAGACTCTTGACAGTACGTCATAGACTCTAATGGTTAGTTCTTAAAGGCTTTGTTCTGGAAAATTGCAGTACAGAAAAGGGACTGGGTGTGAATTTCCTGTTTATTATATATACACAGTTATGGAAAAAATAAGAGAGCTTCAAAATGATCAGTTTATTTTAGTTTACAATTTCTAAGTGTTCCAAGTGTTTCTATTTATCCAGGCTTGGGAAGCACAATGCACTTGTTTATGCATCTTAGATGGGCCCTAAAGAAGCCCACTTTTGCAGACACACATGTATCCTCACATCACTAAATCAAATACTGTTTAAAGAGTTTTTTAATTGATCCCAGATCAGCCAAGTTTATGTTTGCACACTGTGCTTGCCTCTACTTGAAGCCTGCAATCCAGTTCTTGTCTTTTAAGGTAGTTCTGATATAGCCTGGAGCTTTGTTTAGGGTCACTGCCTTGACGTAAGATAAACTCCTGACTAGTCATTAATCAGAGGGAATAGCCTGCTGCTGTAAAATGCTGTGGTAGTCTCTTTGGGATAGGCTTTCAGTCACTTACACTTGATCCAGCTAAAGAGCCTCAGACCATCATGCATCCTCCTCCATATTTGACAATTGGTGTCACACTGTGAGAAATATCATTTTGCTCAAGGGTGTACAAAAGCTCTATGTGATTAACTGAACATTAATTTTGATTAATCTGGTCCATAACGCCTTCCAGTCATCACTAGTCTATCAGTGGTGTCTATCGATCTTAGCGATGAATGTTTTTGACAGTTCAAGCGACAGAAAGAAAAGTCAATTTCAGCCAGTCTTTGACTCTTTGCATGGATTGTTGTAATTGTTGTAATAATTATTAGTAGTATTAAATTATTTGTATTGTACGATCCACATAACCTTATATCCAGTAGTGGGCCATTAATTAAATCCTCTAATAACAATAATAAATACAATACTAAATAACAAATAGACAGGGTACCAGGGTTTTGTTTTTAGAAATAATTACTTGATTTTGTAAATGAATAATAATCATTTAATAATAAGCAAGTAGTTATTTAATAATAGGTAAAACATAGGTAGGTTGGCTGCATCTATTGGTGCAAGGCAAGAATGAATCCTGGACCGGCCAATAGTTCATTGTAGGGAAACATGCTAGGTAGTGAAAATTTAAAACAGCCAATTTACATATTTGAAAGACATATGAGGAAAATAGTCCTTATACAGGAGAGGTCCTCTGAACAGTTACTAGGTAGAAATCACACAAACTCTATGGGTGTGTTCAAAATATTTAATGGTGTTAACTTAGTTAGCAGAAACTGATATAATCTCTTCTGACACAGAATAACCTAAGCAAGGCAGATCACAAAATATGTAACAAATTAAAAACACATACATACCTGAACAAAATGTATTACAAATTTACTTAGAGTGCTTGTAGTGAGCAAGTCATGTCCTTTGGGTGTGTGTGTCCCAGGATATGCTGTAGAGATAAATGAACAGCAATGTGATACAATCCACAGACATAGAGCGCAATATTGACACTGCACAGATCAATAAGAACTGATTTACAGAGTGCAGAACATACAATAAACACACAGAAAGATCAATATTAGTAGAAGAGGCAAACAGCCAAATTGTGTCTAAAACCAGCTGAAATGTTTATGCAAGTTTTATTATAATAATAATAATAATAATAATAATAATAATAATAATAATACAAAACACATAAATAATGGAGCAAATAAAACAGAAAAATTGAGAAATACTGGTCTGTTTTAAGACAGTTTTAAGTCTGTACCATTCTCACAAAAGCAGATGAAATTGATTCAAAATCAGTGTTGCTTCCTAACTGGACAGGTTGATTTCACAGAAGTGTGATTGACTTGGCGTTACATTGTGTTGTTTAACTGTTCCCTTTATTTTTAGCAGTGTATTTACACTAAATTATATACACGAACACATTACATATTTTGAATAGGTCATCGTGGATTTTCAAATCAGTCATTATTACTGTTTATATTTCACATACTTTTCCAACCTTTTTAAAATTGTTATATGTGAATCTTTTCGGCTCCCGATCTTTATGATTTTGCATAGTTTTTTTAATGCCAGATGCCCTCCCCATTGCAATTCTTGTAATCACCTGGGCTTGGGACTGGCATTACAATGCACTGGTTTGTGCAGCCTCATGGCTAGGGTGGCAATGCTAAGTTTTGAACTAGGGAGTTCAGACTGTGGTGCTGGTGTGCTAGCAGAAAATCCAGCTGCTCCAACTTGTGCTTAAAATTATAATATGTAAACTAATATGTAAATAAATCCCCCTCTTTTAAACCATCAAATGAATGTCAGCATTGTTTAAATATTTTATTTTACATTTTAGGAGCTTTCCACAATGGGTGTCTTTTCATAAATTGAGCTGTTGGATAACGTGGGTATGAATTTGTACAAATTAATTACATCTAAATTGCTTTGCAATTTATCTACTGAAGATAGAGACAAGCACATTATGTTCTGGCCAGAGCAACTGTGTTTCCTGAAACAAATGTGTCTGAGTCTAATAGTCCACTCAGAGCAAATCACCACTCACAATGACTTTTAATTCGTTTCTACGTTTATACACAATGTGCCACACAGTCATAATTACTGATGATGATAGTCTGCAGTAGTATTATGCAAAGTGAGCTGCTCTTGATCAATACACTCGTTTCTATTTTTAGAGGACTGCAGGCTGGCTGATAGCCAGTATGAGGCAAGACAAACATGACACGCATTTAGTTCACCAAAGCAGTGGAGCCATAACATCGGTCGTGTGACTAATTCTCAACCTGAAAAGTCAATAGCCCGAGCTATTCAGTCCACTCCCAGCATAAAGAGGGAATCAGTCAGCTTGAGAGTCCCCTAAACAACAAATACACAGCCTTGTTAGGTTATATCATGTTGTTTGTGACTGAATGTTCCATTAGGTTATTTCAAGTGTGCCTGTTCAAGTAGGCAGCTTTTCTGTTTTCATGACAGTTCTGTTTCTGAATTCCACAAGTAGTTGTGTAAATCTAGATAATGAAAATAGTGAAGAGTACCATCAATCATCTATATAAATTTTTGATTTCCTTGATATTAATATTGCATATTTAACATAATAGACACTCTAGTTTAAGCCAATCCAATAACGTAATGTATTTTTAATTCAACCTTTTAATCACTGAATGTTCAGAATGTTCTATTAGCCCAAAGAAGAGGTTCCAAAATGTCTGACATTATATACTTAAGATGAAACTTGACTCTCTCGAATATTTATGATCTACTTAGTGCTAATGTTAGAAGCTTACATACACTATTAAGGAAAATGTATGTTGTTATAGTTTTATTTTTATGTTACTTACTTGGTGGTGCAATGCTATTTCGTTACTAAATTTTCCTCTTGATCTTCCTTTATCCATATACATAGGACTAATTTGACCAATTTAAAAGCAAATTTATACAGACCCGGTATGACATTATAACCAA
>JAYDZG010000011.1:14996537-15006723 GCA_034509265.1 Microcambeva bendego
GAGGGGACTTATTCATGGCAGAGATTCAACAGGATCTGCATCTTTTGCAGTGGTGCAATGCAGTCAGGATAATTGTAGCGTTCATTCTGCACACCACATACTGCTACACTCAGCAGTAATGAGTCACAACTCAACATGTGATTGCTCTTCTCCCACCACAAGCAAATCACCCCTCACTAACCAGAGGACTCTGCTATAAGCATTACAGCTCTTATAAAATCTTACAAAATCTTTTTCTTCTTATGAATCTGAACTGGAAACCCAATGGGAATCACTGCCAAAGTCCTAATATGTTTGTTTTAAATCAAACAGTCTCAACTAGGGATGTGACGATACCAGAAATGTACAAGTCGGTACCAATGCCACTAAAATTCCACAATTCTCTATACTATATTCGATAACATGAAGAAGAAAAAACAAATGAATGTCAACATAAATGCTTTTATTTAAAACTTATTTTTTTGATAAAACTTTATTTTTATTTAAAACAAAACTAGATTGCGTCAATAAAAAAAACTAAAATAATCAAATTAAATTTGGTATAACATTTATATTTACATTTACAACTATTGGTATGCTACCTAGACAGCATTTTACATAATCGAGTGTGTGCTCCTGAGAAGGAGGCTGTTCAAAATCCTAGAAGTCTTTTAGTCCTGCCTACTAAGTCACCTTCAAATATTATTGCAATATTTAGTGAAGAATGAGTCAGCATCAGATGCCCATTCATTCAGGAAGGGCCGAGCTCATCAGTAAAGTGAATGCTCTTCAGTAGCCATTTCGGTAGCTAACACTGGACCCATTGATTTGAATGGCACAATGCTAATGCTAATAAAAAGCAATGTAACGATGTATTGGTAGACCGTTCAAATAACCTGACTTGAAAGCAATGACTTAATAGAGCACTAACTATTTAAATATCTGTCTAGTTAAACATCAAGAGAGTGAGGAAGCTCCCTACGATACCTCTTGGTGTTATTGTTTTAGCTTTCTTGGCTTATTAACCTTTTTACCACATCTGGTCTGGGAAAATTGTGAAACCTTTGGTACCTCCGGTACCACAGGAAACGAGAACCATATTTTTTTCAGAACTTTGATATCGACTTGGTACCGAAGTATACAGTTCTTGTGACGTTTCTAGTCCCAACCTGCATACAAATCTTAATAACTTACAAGATCACTTAGAACATTGGGTCTAGAGAGCTACCTTGCTGCCTATTGCCTAACTCTAACCTTAACCCTACAGAGGATTCTGAAAAGATGTCACTCTCATAAGGCAGATTATTAATATGCATAACAGTAATTACTGTTATTACATTACCACAGTTTTTCCTTTCTAAGCTAACACAGTAACCATATTTACTTAAACATTTAAGTAAATAAAAAAGAGCACATACGAACTAATAGAACATAAAGGAAATATAAGAACTATACAAATGAAATAAAAGTGTTCATTGCAAATGCTTTATAGCTTGATGGTAGCAAACATGAATGGCCTCTTGCACGTCTCTTTATTGCACTCTGGTTGGATCAGACAGAAAAATGCTTCTCTGTTTTTATTAAATTGTAGTGGAGGACATGAAAGGCATCATTCATCATGTGTTGCAGTTTACTCAGCATATGTTTCCCCATTTGCAACCTTAAGCACAGTTTGTTCTGATGACCTGTACAGGGTTTTCGATGGATTTACTCACTTTGATGGTCTCTACAGCATGATTGCCTGTACACCATTCAGAGCGATTTATTCTAATTCTCCCTCACACCTAAAATTCCACAATTCTCTATACTATGTTCGATAACATGAAGAAGAAAAAACAAATGAATGTCAACATAAATGCTTTTATTTAAAACTTATTTTTTTGATAAAACTTTATTTTTATTTAAAACAAAACTAGAAAACTTTCCACATGTTGCCAGAGATGGAAAGTAACTGTAATGAAGTGCTTATGATGTGTAATTGTATTTTTTTTTTCTGTGCAGCCTGGTAATAAATGACCCAGTGTTTGGGGACATATCGCGTGGCTAGAAATGTCCAAAATTGGTTTAAAGAGCATGACCAAGACTTCCAAGTACAACCCTGCCTTCCTTAATCCCCAGACTTGAACCCAATTGAGCACCTGCAGAACCACCTCAGTTGTCATGTTTGCTCTATGGATAATCCTCCACGCCCCGTCCAAAAGCTGTGAGATGCACTGCTATTAGCATGGCACCAGATACCCGTGACAACCTAGCAGGACCTTATTGACTACCAGCCTGTCTAGCTGCTGTCCTTACTGCACATGGAGGCTACTAGCTGGTTGTTATAATAATGACTTTTAGACCCTTTTGGACTTTTACACCAAATAATCATCAGATAAGCTCGGAAAATTTCAGATTTTGTCACAAATGTGTATTTTTATAAAATGTAGTTTGAAAAAATTATATGCAATGTAACTGAATAGTTTCTAAAGTAAATGTTAATTAATGAAGTGTTACTACCCACCTCTTATGCTTTTAAGTAACGCTAATGACTCTCACTTCTGAAAAATTAGTACATACATGACTCTCTAAAGGCTTTAATTATTCTCCAGGAAGCCAAGCTGCGTGAGTTGCTTGATGTTGGGAACCTGGTGGGCCGGATAGAAAACAAGATGCTGACGGTGGTCACAGGGCCAGACATGGTCAATATTACATATCTAAACTTCATGGCCTTCCAGGAGGAAGTAGCAAAGGTATTTAATATTTCATAACTAAACGTCTATAATTTCAATTGAATTCTGACTCATCAGCGAGGATAGGATTCACTATTGGTGTATTTTGTCATTGGAACATTTTTCAGAGGGGCACTTAACCTGTTCTAATGAATATTGCCTTTTGTTGTGTTTTGTTCTATTCAAAGGAGTGGGCAGATGAGCTGTTTAGTCTGGCATCCAACCTGCTGGCTCAGAACATGAATAGAGAGGCCAGTCTGGAAAAAGCGTAAGCACCTGCAGATAAGCTCTTGTCATCTAAATTCACCAGCCGTGGCTTCAGATAAAACATGACAGTTGCCAGGAGCTTTTCACACTTGAGTATTAGCCTTAGGGCACCAACATGCCAAAGGGAATTAACAGTATTTGTCTGGCAAGCTATCAAAACATATTAGCTCTGGCAAGCCATCAAAATATATTAATTTTATAATATTATGGCTTCAGTTTAAATATTTGGATCATAACCTAGATTGCAAAATGTAACATAAACTAAAAATAAAACATATCCATTCCTTGAACTAATTATCATGTTTTCTTTATTAAATACTGTTTATTTAACAGTAATGGAGTGCACCTGGGTCAAGTAGCAGGATTTTCTGCTGGCAAACCAGTGCTCGGTTTGGCAACACCTTAGCCACTAGGATGTACAAACATATGCTTGCGTTATCATCCTTGCTAATGTTATACACATGTGTCTTGCTTTTTCTACGACACTAATGAATGCAATTTTGTAAAGTCTTTCACTATTTATTTTTGGTATAGCAAGTTTTAACATCTCAACTAATTAAGATCATTACTTATTCCTAAATGCAAGATAAACTTTTCTTTAAATCCTTTAATACATTTGAAAATATTTGGGACGCACGTTGTTCAGGTAAAAAGCAATTTCTTGTGTATGTGTGTTTTTTTGATCAGATACACAAGGCTTAAGCTGCAGCCAAACCAAGATGGGCGCATTCCAGTAAAGAAGTAAGTCGTCAGCGCTTTGCTAATTGTTCAATCTGAATACTTCAAGGAGGGTTTTAGGATACGGATCCGCTGTTTGAGTTATCTGCTTCTGATCTCTGTTTCGTACAGCATTTTTCGCATGTTTTCAGCGGACAGGAAGCGAGTAGAGACGGCGCTGGAGAGCTGTAATCTTCCATCAGGCAGGGTAAGCATATGCTTGGTTGATCAGTCCAGGTTCCCACAGGGAGACAGCATGAGCGCACATGCTAATAAAGAATGAATGCATGATATTTTACTGATAACTGCATCAAACCATACCTGAGAGAAATTTTGCAGAAACACTGGACAACACTTAACAACATTTTTCTAATTTAACATTATTCTGCTGATTTTAATGTTGTTTACTCAGTATGGTAGCATTCTGTCTGCACAATTTAATTTATACTTAATTTCTTTGACTTTCTGAGAGATTGTTTGGTCTCCCAAACATGTCATTTCCAAAAATCAAAAGTTGTTTGTACTGATGTGCAGCATAAAATCAAAGAGAAAAAAATACTGAATCCTAAAGGATTGGGCCACTTGCCCAATAAGGATCGTCTGGTCTGTAGTTCTATTCTATGTGTTCGATTTTGATAGAAACTATATTACTACTCCTCCTCTGGGTTTCCTCTGACCTGATGTCTTGCATTCTCATTTGCTAGTTTTCCACTCGCAAGCTGCTCAATGTTTTTCATTAGTTCAGTTATTTAGCATGCATTTAGATGCTTGGAATCCGAGTTTTAATCCACCAGTTAACACTGAGTTGCTTCTGAGCCGAGAAATCTAGCGCCGACCTGTGGATGAGTGAAAATCAGGGCAAAAATCATGTAGTGTGAACTAAGAGGAATGAGCCAAACTCAAAGTTTCATGTTTCAAAAACTAATTATTTATTTATCAAAGCTATAACTTCTACCAAGTGCCTTGAAACAAGCTGCTAAGACTTTCCCATTTAACTAGTCATGATGTATACAGTTTACAAAAAATGCTTTGTTATTATCAAGCAATAACTTAATGGACATTGGGCTTGGTCATGGCCTTTAGGACATTTTAAATGTTTAATATATGAGTAATACATGATCTAGTAAAATGATCTAATAGATTCAATATTTAATGAATAGGATTGTCTCCTGACTATAAAGACGACCAAAGCAAAATAACTAAAGCATTAATGAATTTGAAGGGCAGCATAAAGCTTTTAGTTTGTATTAGTATCAGACTGCATGACATTAAAGCAACAGCTCATGGTCTATTTATAGTCTAGCTTCATTGATGTTTCGATTTTGTGCATTAGTAATTGGTGGAAGCAGATTTGATTTGATGAATTTGACATTACTGAAGCTTTAGATTCTCTAGGTATGATGGGTAGGAATGAATGCATTGATCTGTAAATGATTGCCTCTCTGTACAGAATGATTCCATTCCTTTGGAGGACCTTACTCATGATGTTTACAAATCCTTTCTTGCCAACCTCTGTCCCCGACCTGAAATCAACCAAATATTTGCAGATCTGTAAGTAAGATTTTAGTATTAGTAGTATTAGTATTATTATTTTTAATAGTTAGTTTGGTTGGTTTACACTTCAAATTATTTGTACTAATGATACTTTAAGTAAAGAATGAATGCATCATATTTTACCGATAACTGCCTCAAACCATACCTGAGAGAATTTTTGCAGAAACACTGGACAACATTTAACAATGCTGCTGATTCTGTTGATTTTATTGTTGTTTATCATGGTACTCCGCATGGTAGCATTCTGTTTGCACAATTACATTTATTCTTAATTTCGTTGACTTTCTAAAAGATTGTTCTACAAGATACATTACACAACTGGATCTCTTGCACTAGTCTTTCAAGTCATGGTTTTCACACTACACCACTGAAAGGGTTCCAATGACAGTTCATGGCACCATTTCTAACAACTAGATTAGAACAATTTCTGATTAGCCTGCTGCATGTCATTTTCCCTAACTCATTCCTTTTTTACCCTGGCTTTGCTGATCGGGGAACTTCACTGCCCCACACATTTTGTCCAGTCCTTTCCCACCCAGAATATTTGGTTGCCAGTTTTGTATGCTACCTGCACTGTCAGTTGGGCCCAATTGATGGCGCAAATCTGGCCAGTTGCTTAGCCGAGCTTTTTGCCTGTTGTACTGAATAAATCAGACCCCCCACTGATCTTTTATAAAGCATCATAGTACAGTTCAAAAATCTGGTAGACATACCAAAAGAGCCTAATCTGTTATGCCAACTCCATATTAATAAAAATATTTGACCAGGTGTAGCGCTAAACCTCAAAACTCAAATCTATAATTCATTGAATTTTGAGTGTTGTGTGTTACATGTGTCTAAGATGAGGAAATATCGCTCTTCTTTTTTATAGTGGAGCCAAGGGCAAGAATCATTTGAATATGGAGCAGATGACTGAGTTCATTAACAATAAGCAGCGGGATCCTCGTCTAAATGAGATCCTGTACCCTCCACTGAAGACTGAGCAGACGCTGCTGCTCATGGAGAAATCTGAGCCCAACCAAGACATGATTCAAAAAGGTTAGTAATAAAAATGTATGTCTTAGGAACTCGACTCCGGAACCTAAAAATCAACTGGGAACTTGACCACTTCAAAGGGATCAGTTTATTTAAGTTTACAATTTTAATAGGTGTTTGAAATGATGAGCAGTGTTGTGCTTTCTACATATAATTTTTCCATGTATAATTATATTTCTTGACAGTTTTGTGTGAATTAGCATTTATTTACAGGTATTATGTCTTATTTGTATTTATCACTACTTTTGTAACATTTTTGAACAAATGAACTCTGTCCATTCAACTCTGTTTGTTTGTACAAATGCTGCTGTTAACAGCCACGTCACACTGGATGCTAAACCAGTGTAACTAAGCTCCCAAACGTACATTGACACTAGCGGAGAGAGTGACGATGACAGTGTGAGCTTTATGTCTATCTTGTGGTCACTGTTGTACTTCACTCCCCAGACATCATATCAGATCATATGCACATAAAACATTTCTGTTGTTAAATTGTATATTCTGTTTGGCATTATCAGATCCTTTAGCAATCCAATGTTTCTTGATTTAAAAAGAACAGCAACACATAATTTCAGACCGAGCTCTATGTTACTACTGTGCTATTTCGAAAACATGCATGCAGGCCGGCGTTGGTGACCCCTGGTCTAGACAATGACATGTATGGGTAGTCATGAGAAGTAGAAAAACATTACATATTTATTTATTGTATTTGTGTTTAAGTGGAATATATTTTTAATTATAAAAGTTATGCATAGAAAGGGATTAAATATAGTTAAAAGTTTTCTCATACGAATGCAAGTCTAGATAATTTAATGTAATAATATTTTCAGTACATCAACAACATGTATTAATTCCAAAACCTTTGCAAAAACTTGAGCTCTGCTCAGGAAAAAAAACAGGCAACCTTGGTCTACTGATACACAACCCCTAATCTACTACACAAAATAAAAAACTACACAGGACTAATCTGATTCTAAATAATTTCCCATTGCTGACATCACCATGTCTAATAAGCGTTTGTTTAAATTTAACATCACTTTCCTTCAGCTTTTGCTTTTTAAAAAAAAAATCAGATCTCTGCTGATTCATCCACACTGTCCACCTCTTTTCTTGATGTCTCACCACACCCAGCCTCTTGTCTCATTCCTGTGACTGACACCCACACAATAGCTCTACATTTTTGTTTCCCCTCAGAAATGGTTCGGCGTCTTTGATGTCGTTCTGGAGCTTTGAATTGCAAATATTCTAAAATTAAATCATTTTTCTTTCTTTCGGTTGCACCAAATCGCATGGCTTTCCTCATTTCTTTTAGTTTCAGTACCATAGCAACAGCAACTCCTGAGACCCACTCCAGTGCCTTCCGCCACTGTGGCTTTGCCAGTTTATTTATATAATCCTGTACAGAACCAGAGAATCCATTCACTGGAATGATTGCATGATAGAGGCAGTGGGCCAGTGACAGCTGATTGATTAGGCTATTTAGCCTAGAGAAGCTGGGGATGGAAATAGATGAGGGTGATCATCCACCTCTTTAGGTTGCATTGGTGCTGTGACACCTTGCTGTCATATAGATTATGAATTATTCTCTCGACCCACGGGAAGGGAGACAGGCAAGGGAAATGGTTTTGAGGCACACAGTCTTCCTACATGAGACACTTCCAGATGTGTGTATGCCTTGTGTAAGTTTTGTTTTGCTATAATTTTGAGATTTTGTCTTAATACATTTTTCAATGTCTTCAAAATAAATTACAGTGTTTGTTTTATGGAGTTAAATCCTAATTTTATTTTTATGCTCTAAAATATTAAGAACATGTTTAGATTTTAGATTTAGAATAATCACTGAGCATTAAAATTGTCCTCCGCATTTGAACCCAATCTGTGCAGTGAAACACACATACACACTAGTGAACACTAGGGGGCAGTGAGCATATGTGCCTGGAGTGGTGGGCAGCCATAGCCACAGCTCCCGGGGAGCAGTGAGAAGTTAGGTTAGGCCTTTCTCAAGGGCACTTCAGTCGTGACCTGTTGGCTCTAGGAATCAAACCGGTACCCTTCTGATCACAAGCCCAGTTCTCTAACCACCAGGCCACGGCTGTGTCATGAATAAATTAATACGTAATAAGAAATATAAAAAATATATATAATAACAAGCCATTGTCACAATGCAATTTTAAGGATGATGAGAACCCAGGCTGTGTCACTACACCTTTTTAATTGAGTCTTGCTCATTGTTCGAATATCAAATTCATGATATATACTGTAATTTAAACATGATAATAAAAAACTCCCTATATCACTGAAATAGCATTTTTATGTCCCCACTCTCTACACTTAAATGAAAAATAATTATTACAATCTTTCAGTGATAGTCACTTGGTGACTCGTATCCCATAATAATTTTTTCATAATTGAGCAGTGCTCTGCACATTGTTCTCATTGTAAATGTAAAAATGTGTAATTAAAAAATATTAGCAAAGAATCCCTAACTCTGAAAAAATATATATTTCATTATTCCCACTCTCTAACATCACACTTTGTAATAAAATGAGTAAAATTTGAGTAAAAATGAAATACTATGAAATAATTCTGAAATATTTTACTTGCATCATTTAGTGACTCAATACACCATTTATGTTTCGAATATTAATGTTTTATTAGAAATGTAAAATAATGTGGATGAAGTAAATGTCTTGTCTCCGGGTTGTCACGTCCACAATAGAAAGTCACGTTTTCTGTATCTTCTGAGGCTGGAGAGACCAAACTTAAGTTCTTCCTATTGAACAAAGATTCAATAGATTTCATTTCACCAAGATACTAGTTCACACGGTGGCTCAGTGGGTAGCACTGTCACCTCAGATCAAGGAGTTCCTCGGTTCAGTCCAAAAACCTACAGTCAGGTTAATTGGAGACACTGAATTGACCTAAAGGTAACCTGCCACTTGGATGTCTTAAAAACAGTAATAAATCGTGATCCACTTTGTCGACCCCTAAGGAGAACAACCAATAATAATAATAATAATAATATGGTGTTAATTGTAGTAATGTAAATTCAAGTATCTGTAAATGAAATAAGGATGTTTGGTTTATCTAAAAAATATATACTGGATCTAAAATATTATCTAATTATACACTTTGCACTTTACAAGACAATTGCTAACTTTCAGCACAGCTCTTTAATTACAGTCCTCGAAACTGGTTTGCTTCCTTTTCCCGTGGAGATTAAGGTGGTTTATTTCTGATGTGTGAGGAAGCCAAAGCTATTTGCCTTACAGTGACAGTGACAGTGTGGTCCCACAGAGATTATTCTGAAACTCTTTATGCAGTGCTGCCATGTAATGAACTCCATGTCTTTAAAAGGCCAGCAGTTAATTACCTTTGGAGCTCTGCAAAGAAAGACTGTAATTAATGTAAACTGCTGCTGAGGATTTGTCACCAGGGACGCCCGAGTTAAAGTGTGTTCCCTATAAGCACACTTACTGTTTATGGAACGTAGATATCACAGCTCATGTTTTATTTCATGAGGGCTTGTGATTCCGGTGTGAATGATGTCGATGGGACTGACTGTTACTTTAAGTGCAAAAACAGTGGGGAACTGTTGCCACTCTGGGGAATCCTCATGGTATTCCTGCTGTGGATGGCATATCATGTTAGAAATAACCCAAATCAATTAACTGACTGGCAGTGTTTAGGGTTTATTCTGAATAAGGTCGGGATGGGTATAGAGTAAATTTGATAAAAAGATAGGTCCCCAGTCTATGTATGAACAATAATGTACCACATAACCATTACACCACACACGCACACGCACACACACACACACACACACACACACACACACACACACTGTTATATTCTTTTACACAGCATCGTGACAGTATACAGTTTAGGAAGTTGATGTCTTGCTCCAGCTCTCGATTAGTAGT
>JAYDZG010000011.1:15044302-15062202 GCA_034509265.1 Microcambeva bendego
CTTGAATTTGAGACAAGTGTTAAATTGTGTAAATATTGTGTTTTAATTAAATTGTGATTTCTTTTTTAATTTGATCCATTAATGTACACTTAATCATTCTCAACTTCAATTAACTGAAAAACCTTTAACTGAAATCTTGTGCTCATAGGTCTGGTGTGTTTTGCTTGATGTTATTATTCTTGAAACGTATCTAGGATGATCGCCCTATCTGGAGATCGAACCCAGGACCTTCTTGCTGTGAGGCGACAGTGCTACCCACTAAGCCACCGTGACACCCCTGTCTAAGGCTTAACTGTTGAATTTATTTGGCACAGTTTCTAACAATTCACACTGCATTGCAGGGACAAAAAGCCATGACGTTTGTGGAGATCTGCATTCAGAGTGTGTGGAAGCATAGATCAGGGCAAGAATATAAAACAAAATGCAAGTTTTTAAATAATCCCAGGATAGGATCATAATAGCAGCAATATTTTTTCTGTACTAGAATTGGCCAGTAACAACTATTTTTCTACCGTTTAATCTATCGACTAGTCAGTTATTCTAAATGAATACCCCCCCCCCACACACACACACACATCCCAGTAAAAAAAATCAGTATCTCATTTAAGCTTATTCAGTTTTGACAATGAAATATATGACATAATTATATGACACAAAACGAAATGTAAGCAGGGTTTATGTCCATATAAACAAATGATCAAATTCTCCATATTAAATAAAGTCATGTCTTTATGACATTTCAAATGTAAATCAATATCCTTAAACTTGTAGCAGAAAGTCAAATGTACAGTAAAGACAGAATAAGCTTACATTCTTACCTCTAGATTCACTTAACAACTTTAAGCAATGGTAACTAAGTGGCAAGTGTTTTACATGAGAAGCTTTTAGCCACGGCAACCACAAAAATCACGACCCCTAATGCAGCAAAAAGCACAGTGGTCTAACTAAGCTCACTAAGTAATACGGTACTCCAACATTTCCAACAATTAAGGAGCTAGCTTGTGCTAGTTCTGTGCCAGTTTTAAGTATTCCCAAACTTTTGATGGTTCTGGTTCTGGAAAACTTTTAGCTTTTTTTTTTAAAGCATTTGGTCTCTGCTTATTTGTTTTTAAAGATTGTGTTTAATGCTGCCAAAGTGTGACTGAACCAAACACATCATGCACACAGCAAGTATTGCTAATGATCATATGAATGGTTATATAAAGTTGTAAAAAATATGCATTGACTGGCATAAACGTCATCAACTATGTCACCCATTCATGGCAGACCTACATTTTTAAGTAGAATAGTTAGCATTATTAATAAAAAAACAGGCATTAGACATCACCTGACTAAAGTATATCTGCAATTAAACATAGTTGTGGCTGCATCATGCTATAGGGAGTGTATTAGCATTAGAGACAGATAAGAACAGTAAGGCAAAAAGTATTTAGTCAGCCAATGATTGTGCAAGTTCTCCTACTTAGAAAGATGAGAGAGGACTGTAATTTTCATCATAGGTACACTTGAACTATGAGAGACAAAATGAAAAAATCCAGGAAATCACATTGCAGGATTTTTAAAGAATTTATGTGTAAATTATGGTGGAAAATAAGTATTTGGTCAATAAAGTATTGAGTTGAATAAAGTTCAACTGAATACTAAGTAACATCACCTTTGTTGGCAATGATTCAAACATTTCCTGTAAGTCTTCACCAGGTTTGTACACACTGTAGCTGGTAGTTTGGCTCATTCCTCCATGCAGATCTCCTCTAGAGCAGTGATGTTTTGGGGCTATCACTGGGGAACACAAACTTTCCACAAATTTTCTACACACACATTTTCAAGCTTTTTCTGTAATTCTGACTAGGATTTCTGCACTTCTCAGCTTGACTATTGCACTTTAGAATACAGGTCACTATCCTGAGGCCCAGCTTTCTGACACTGGGCTGTAGATTCACCCCTATAATGCTTTGGTAGACTGACTTCATTTTGTTCTACACAGATTCAGTCAACTTAGTGCCTGAGGCAGGAAAGCAACCCGACACATCACGGGTCTCCATGTTTTACCGGCAGACATTCAGTTTTTATCTTCTGTTAATGTAGAAAAGGTCTGAGTTAACAAAGAATCTTCCAGAAAGACTGTGGTCCAGTGCAGCCGGCAAAATCATTCATTCATTCAGTGTCAGTTTTACCATTACTTTATGCTCGTCTGATTGGATTAATTGAGTGATTCATTGAAGTGAAACACTGTCTTCAAGGACCAGGATGCAACACAACAACCTACAATGAGTACAATAAATAAGAAACCTGAACCGTGCAGAGGATGGGACCAAAAGACACTATGGCTCTGCTACCAACAGGCTGAGCACCTAAACAATGTACTTGTTCATAAAAAAGATTTCTAAGTGGCTCCTAAAAGTTGTATTTAAAACCTCTACTGATCGATGGAGGGGAATAAAGTGTGATGATGGTGTGCCTCTTCATATACAGAGCTGATCCAGAAATAAACTGGTCTCATGCTGATGTGTGGGTATATATATATTTATATATTTATAATTTATATCAGTGGCTCCAATTAATGTGACATTGTGTTTGTGTACTTGTGGGAGTAAAGCAATACCAAAACAGGGAGAACAATGAAAGCTCCCTGGATATTCAGCCAGGCACCTGGACATGTGTTCATTCTGACAGGCTGCAGTGTCATCAAAGTAAAGATCAGGTCATTATCAAATATAGTATCGCAGCACTGTGTGGTATTGTATGGGTAGAATAGGGTTTACGTTAGCTCAATAGTTCCTGTTGTTTGCACAGCTGTTGAGTAAACAACAGAGAAAATCTGGATCTATTAGTCTTGAAACATGCAGATGTTGCCATCAAACCTATCGTGATCTGGCTTTTCAGTTTCAGTTCTGGTGCCACTAGAGGGGGGTGGTGCCACTTCCACGTGCATCAGTCAAACTTGATCCACTAAGGACTCCTACACATGCATGAGTTGGCACCAAATTTCATGTTCCATCAGGATCAGATTGCACACTTTGATGCTTTCGACAGGGTGAGGTGATTGTAATGGACCCCAGTTGGCCCATTCTGCCTGATATGTTTTCTGGCACTAAAGCTGACCACAACACAGCTAGGTCCAGTACACACAAAGAATCAGGATGATGAAATGTTTATTTATAGAACTCACAACTATTGGGGATTGTTCAAACAAAGACAAAAATTTAATTGTTTCTTAGATGTATTTATGCACAAACGAGGTTGTCTCAAATCAAATTAGTCAGTTTATTGTAGATGATTTGTTAGATTGGTGTGACTGGGTGTGAAATTCCATTGACATTATTGGTTTTAAGTCATTCTGAATCCATTATTTCTCCACAATCCTGTAATAAAACCATGTCTCACCTAAACTGATGAAATGTTATTGATTTAGGACTATAATATCCTTCACTCAATTGGAAAACCTCCCACAGTATTTTGGAGCATGAAAAATATGTCTATCTCGTAGGGGTGTTACAATACACTCTACTCACAATGGGATACGGTTCATAATACGATTTTTCCAAATCTTTCCCAAATTATGACAGTTTCCTTTTAGTACAAACATGAGTATAAAGTATTTGTGATTTTCTTTTATTTATCTAAAGAATGAATGCCATTTATTTCTTGTAGGTACAAACTATGACAAAAAATGTATCTTCACATTTTGTATAAAATGCATATATGGCTAGTTCCTCTGCTGTTTAAAGTGAATATCAATTCATCTCTACATCAATACTATTTAGTCAAACGAGTATTTTTGAGACCAGAAATGGCTTGCAACTGTTCCACTTCACCAAAAGAATCTTGTCAGGGTTGAGCTATGTCTATGTAAGTTCTTACTACACTATTTTGAAGTTGATCAGATCACTGTACTGTTCACACTACACTTTTTTTTTTTCATTTTGAAGAGCAAGGAAGGAAACTTTATCACAAACCCAGTATCATGAAACATACAGAGTATATCATAGTTGTAGCCTAGCTGGGCTAGGTACTGGACTATAATACTGGCCACCATTGCCAGGTTGCCACTTAAACAAGGTCCTTGACACTGAATTGCTGTTCCTGCAAGTCACATTGGATAAAAGCGCCTGCTAAATGCCGGAAATGTAAATATAAATGTAAGCAATCCACGTGGCAGAAACACCTTAAATAAATAATTAGTAGGTTTGTTCCCATACTTATCCCTATATAAAGCGATCCATTATCACAATGTTGAATAGATTCTATGGCAGTAATATCAGCCTACAGAATCATTTCTTTTGCATTGGCCCTGAAATAAATTATTTAACACAAAAGAAGCAGAGCACATACCCGTGCCCTTTAAAATTAAATGGTCAGCCTATTTGTTTGCTGGGAAAACAATCAATTATCATCCAGGCAGACTCTTATGCAACATGACAGAATCTAGTCTTTTCTATGCAGTGTATTTTCACAATTATGAAGTATGTTAGCAGAACGACAAACAGAACGCTGATTAACTGGAGCAACTACTTGCTTTAATGCTATAATTTCCTGTTAGCAGTGCTGACTTGTTTGCAATGTTGAAAGTTTAATAGTAGCATAAACCGTGAGCAGGTGCTGATTGAAGGATTGTATCACTGTAGCACACAAGCAAAATCTTTTAAAAAAACTTTTTAACTTTATATTGGGACATGATGAAATATCCAAATTTTAATAAAAAAACCCCAATGTTTAAAATAGTTTTAAACAACCAGCAATATTTCTTTCAGGAGTCACCGGTACACACTCATTTTACAGTATTTCTGACCTTAACGTTTTTATCATTACAAAATATAATACCAGCATTACAGTGCAACAAAAAAATATTAACCTCAACTCACTACAGAACAATCCTTGCTGTTAGCAGAGCCTGTGTGTTAAATGAACCCATGCCTTGGCAAGTCAATGCTGATTTTAATGTATCTATCTATAGCCATTTATCAATGCTACCATTGTCCACAAACATAGTTTGTCACCGTAAATTAAAATGAATAAAAATAATTTACTGTGTTTTTTCTTATTTTTTTTAGTTTCCTAGAACTAAATAAATAATGTAATTTGGGGTTAGCAGTTTTAGCACCTCCCATCCTCTGTATTTATGGATGCTCGTTCTGGTTTGGATCTTCTCACAAAGCATCCTGTGTGAAGTTATGCACTAGCTTCTCAATAACTTTAAGACTGTAATTTTGTTTTATAGGTACAGATGGCAAAAGCATATGAATTTAATTGGCAGAGGCCAGTACCTGATTTTATGCAGGCAGGAGAGTATTTTGATAGATTTGATGAGGTGAGTAAATTGCGTTCTTGCTCTTTTGTGTTAGAACTTGCTGAACTTTGTGGGGGTTTTTTTCTTTAGGTACATGCAATTCTTACAACAGTGTGTTTACTTTGTCTTCAGAATGTTATTACAACAATGTTCTTATAAAAAAAAACTTTCATTTATTTATTTATTAATTTTTTGACAGAAAATGGCTTTCAGAAAGCCTTTATAGAAAAAAAAAACTTAAACTCATCTTGCCAAATGTTCAGCTGGAATAATTTATAAAATTGCTTTCACAACTTCAGTCTGTAGATTTTTTTATAGCCTGGTTTCTCCCATATTTCACAATGTGCATGTGGATTGGCTGCTCTGTAAATGAGGCCATTACACATTTCAGGGTTGAATTCTATCTTTTCTAAGAGTTTCTGGATGATGCTAAATTTACTGCACAGGATCAAGCAGTTATTGCTAAAAAAATGACCTGTCCTGGCTTATCATAGCTGACCCGAGAGGAGAGGCTGTGCCAGTACTGGACTCTCAATACAACAAAGATGGAGCTTCACATCCTCACATAATGTACCAAGTACCACCAGATTAGGCTAAATTCTTTCCAAAATTAAATAACATTAACCATGAGTTTAACCCCTGACAAATGGCCCCACCTACTGTGCACCTGCCGTCAGGTATGAGACAGTGGGTGACCATCTCTCTCTCTCTCTCTCTCTCTCTCTCTCACACACACACACACACATATTCTATATATAGATAGATAAATAACTTTATTGTGATTACTTAGTAGTACAGGGTAACGAAATGCAGTTAGCATCTACTAGAAAAATAATAGTAGCATTGTGCAATGGAAAAGACAATATCAATAAACTTGTATGTATGTTTAATGTTAATGTATTAAGTAATAGTAATGGTATTACTGAATGGTCTATAGTATATAATAATAATAATAATAATAATAATAATAATAATGTGTAAAGATAAACTTTACAACCCGTAACTAAGCAAGGTGCAGGTGCAAATAGAATATGCAGTGAGTATGTATGTATGTATGTGTATATATAGTATGTACATATATTCCAGCGCATTGTAAATATTTTATTACTGTTTTTTAGTTATTTTTATAAATGACTGTGAATACAGACTGAGCGTGACAATATTCACCTGCAGCCAATTTTACTACATTTTGTAGTACTTGTCCTATATGTTGTGCACTTTATTTTTAAAAATATTCCACATGCTCCTAACTCACATTATCTGTATATTACTATGTATTACAATCAAATAACCATAGATTGTGTACCTTTGCCTAAATGTACATACACACATTAATCACTAAATACTGTTCATACTCATGGCCATACATTTTTTTTAATTGTCTGTATATAGTCTTATAGTTTGTATATATTTTTTGTGTAAATTGTTCTTCTGCATTGTCTGCAACTTGTACATTTCTTGAATACTGGATCTATACTAGAGAGATACCATCAGCTGGAACCAAATTCCTTGTGCGCATTCACATACTTGCCAACAAATCTGATTCTGATGAAGCTATGTTTGAGTTAAAAAAAGAAAATCATGATGTTTCTCATTTTCGTCATAAGCGATCATTTTGAGCATCCTGCACTTCAAAGTGTTCAGTCACTAAGGACATCTGCTTTCACAAAAATCCTTAGAGAATTCCTGATCAGGCAATGGAAGTTTATTTTGGACCAGATATTTCTGGAAGGCTGTTATTCTCACGTACAGTGTGTGAGTGACCCGAGTCTAGCCGTCAGACCCGAGCAGAGATTTCCCGTGGGGTGGTCTGATTGAGCGCCTGGGACTTCTTTTTCTTCTGGTGAAAGGAAAAAAAAAGCCATTTTGAAGCATGTTTGTTTGCTTAGTGAATCTCCTCTGTTCCATTGTGCTGTTTGGTGAATCACATTGAACTTTTAGGACAGGAACTGACGGGAATGGATCTTAATTTCTTAGTGTTTATGTTGTGACTTTTTTGGGGCATTTGTTTTGTTCCCAAGCTTCGACAGACAGTCCATTCAAGTTTTTTCTTCAGATAGAGAAGGTTCTCACAGAAAACATCGGTTTAAATTCTCATATTGAGTCAAAAAAGGGATTTTATAGAACTAGAACTGGGGCGGTATTTAGCAAGCATCTTAGAGTTCCATTTTAGTCTTAAGTGCCTAGAATTTATGAAATTTAGTCCAATACTCAACCTTATGAATAACAGCTATTTATCAACCTTCTCAAGTCAAACAATAACTCCTACTCTCCCAGATATTTAAGAGACATCCAGAGGTGACATCCAGAAGTGGTTAGGAGTTGCCAGTAGAGGATGGCACTGAAGCGAGAGAGATGTGGGTGAATAAATAAATATAGTCTGTTATCTATGTTAGCCTTAGGATTTTGGTAACCACACAAAAGCCTTTTTGAACACACTCCCAAACACATTTCCCTAAAACACACCCCAGAATCTGTCAAAGGGGTGGGAGAATATGTTGTATTTTATGAGTACTAGTCTTGGGATTTTACTAACCCCAAAAAGCCTTTTTGACCTCTGTTAAAGGTCCCAAATACATTTCCATACAAACATACCCCTGAAATATGTCATAGCTGGGGAAGGAGGGGGCTTAATATTGTATTTAGTAGTTGTCTTGGGATTTTGATAATCCCACAAAAGCCGACCGACCCCACAGAAGCTTTTTGACCTTTGTTAAGGACGCACTCCCAAAGACTTTTTCCATATAGTCAGGGAAGGTGTAGGAGTATATTGTCTGGTATACTGCAAATATGTCAATTTAGCTTGATTTATCAATTCCAAAACCGGTCTTCAATAGAAAGAAATCAGAATGCAACCATAATGCCTGACACCAGATATTGTGTTTTACAGTTTGAAGGTGTCAACATTTACTTTCCACTCTTCCTTGACTACAAAGTTTTCATATTTCCCTTAACTGTTCTTCTGTGGTTCTCTGATCACATTTGTTCACTTTGAGAAGTTTCACTTTTTAGGAAAAAAGGCGACAATTTGGGTTTCTTTTTTTAAATAAAAAGGTTACATTTTTTCCGGCTTTGTTCTGCAGAAACTTCTTGGTACTTAGAAATAGCTCTGGCTGACATTCCTGATTTGTAGTGTAAAATCTATGACCTTTCTTTTCAGTTCTAAAATTTTTTTTAGACTTTTGTCATAATTTTGTACTAATTACAGCCTGGTTTAAGGGGTGCAGTAAAACTAGTTTTATTCAGAGACTCAGAGATTTTCAAATCCTAAAGAAAATCAAGCATACAAACAAAGGCGCTGAAGCTATTTTAATAGTTTACAATATTATTTTTTTAATCATATTTCAGCTAATTAAGATTATGGTTAGTGTTTCTTGAGAATATTTTATCTTATATTTTAATCTTTTGACTTCTTTGGTTTTTAATTTGCACCGATAAGGCATAATGTTCCTTCCTTACAGCGACCTAATGACTCTCATCCCCAGGAGAGCTCGAAGGCATAATGTTCCTTCCTTATATTGTGTTGGCTCCCATTTTGCTGCCCTAACAGCCGTTAGTACACTGTGTATTCTGACACTTTTCTATCAGAACAAGCATTAACTTCTTCAGAATTGAACTGCAGTACTCGTCTGTTTCTCTCCCCACATGCATCAATGAGCCTTGGCCGTCCATGACCTTATCACCTTGTGACCACAGCTCCTTCCTTGGAGCACTTTTAATATATACTGACCACTGCAGAATGGGAACACACTACAAGAGCTGCATTTTTGGAAAGGTTTTGACCCAGTAGTCTAGCCATCACAGATTGGTCCTTGTCAAATCCTTACACTCCGTTTTTAACATCCACATTGAGGATAAAATGTTCACTTGTGTCTTGATGAAGAGCTAATCAATGTTTTTCACCTCACCTGTGCGTGGTAATAATGTTATGCCTGTATGAGAGTGTATGAGACTTTAGGCTTGGTCATCTGTGTCTCTGGTAAATGGAAAGAAATTATTTATCCAGGAACCATGTTTGTTTTCTTTTCAGTCTATAGCACTCTCAAAAGTACTGCCAATACTTCAATGGCATCAAAATTCTTCCTGGCCTTCTTTGGTATTGTTCAACTTTCACATTAATGAAAAAGATCACAAAAAGATCATGGACTGGGCAATTCTAATCTCTGTGAAGACAAGTCATTGCTTTTAAAGATTTTTTAAAGCTCTTTTTATCCTTTTTTATCTGAATGTGATCTGGTTCACATTTTTGAGGGAGCTGGATCCTTTGTTAAAAATTGATCCGTGTAGGCAAAAGCTGTTTTGTATGTCTACATCTTTACTGTTTTTGCAAGGTTACGTTTCTTTTCTTTATATTAAGCTAAAGACTCATCTTCTCATGCTCTTCAGCTTTACTTAAGTGGCCTTGAGGTTTGACATATTTTGTTGTCACTTTATTTGTTCATTAAAGATAATTGATGTTTTCTATAAATTTTAAATCCGTGCTCATTCTCCTCCAATTGTATTATGGTTAGCATAAAGGATAAACATGCTGAGTAAATGTAGTCCGGTTTTCTTTTACAATGTGGAATGTGAGATTCTAGAGATCATTAGATGTTGCACTGTAGCATTGTCACCTCACAGCAAGGGGGTCCTGGGTTTGATCCCTAGACGGGGCAGTACGGATCCTTTCTGTGTGTAGTTTGCATGTTCTCCCCATGTCTGTGTTGGTTTTCTCTGGGAGCTCTGGTTTCCTCTCTTACTCCAAAAAGCCAGGATAAGTTTGGAGACACTGAAGTACCAGTCACAAGCCTGGAAAAAAGGGAGGTTTGTGTCAAAAAGGTCATCCAGTGTAAAAACTTTGCCAAATCAGTAATGCTGATCAATTCGCAGTGGCAAAACTTGAAAGAAGGAAAAAAAAGTTGTACTTGTAGTACTGACTACATGTACTACTTTTCTTTTTCACAGAAAGTTAATGTCAGTGAATTGCTTCTCAACTTTTTACAAGTCACCTAAGCTTAAATTATGAACCGTTATGGTGTTTGTTTCATTAAGGATTCATTCGTGTTGGAGCTGAACAGTTTTTTCAAAGTGGATGCATTTGGGTTCTTCATCTCCTGGAAAACTGAGGGAAAGGTGGGATTATTCATTTCACTCTAATTAAGCATTTTACTGCAGTTAGTAGTGGTTAAGTTACTGTACTAGTAGGTAAAAAGTTGCTGGTTCAAGCCCCACCCCTGGCAAAGATAAATACTTTGATAAAGGTAAATAGGGCTGCCATGATTGGTCAAATAGTCTGTAATTGTTAGTGGCAGCCTTAAAATCCTCTGGATGCAACATCTTTAACTTATAGGGACAGGATTGTAGCCTATTGGTGAAGTTTCTGTATTATTTATCAAAATGTTACTGTATCAAAACACCACTGCCATTTCTAGGTTGTTAAGGGCTTGAGCAACACCCTTAAATTTTAATTGCTTGGATAATATACTGTCACAGTACTGAAAGTCGCTTTAAAAAACATTTGCTAAATGCTGAAATTGTAGGTTAATTGTAGGTTGTAGGAGAATCACAGCCTTTTTAATGTAATGGAGTGATTTTGTTCGTTATGTATTCCTGTAATATTTTATCCATAGGAAGGTCAGGGTCTGGAATGTTCATTAATCAACAGTATTCGGAATACAAACTTGCCAAAGGTAAGACATTTAATTCTAAGATTATTTTAAAATTAGCATGTATTTTACGAACATAATTTCTGTAAACATTATTTGTGGGACCTATGTTGTGTTTAATTGTTTTGTGCACTTGTAGGATCCAAAGTTTGTGTCTGCCCTTGAGGCCACAGGGAAAACTGAGAGCGATGTGGATGGAAGAATCATCTGTATATGCAGTGGCACTGACCTGGTTAACCTCAGCTTCATGTACATTGTGGCGCACAACATTAGCACTGCAAAGGTGAACTACTGAATCTGTGGAACAAAACCTGTTCTTGTTTTGAGACACACGTCCGCCTCACACGTCCACAGAATTGGTTGCTTGTTTTAGCTACTGGAGGATTGTTAGGATCACCTCAAAGTACAAATTAACCATTAAACATAACGCACTTGAATGCTACACAAATTAGGTTAGGCCTTAATTATAAAATGCATACTAACCTCTGTGTGGGTTTCCTCCGGGTGCTCTAGTTTCCTTCCATCTCTCCAAAAAGTCCAGTCAGGTTAATTAGAGATATAAAATTGTCCATAACTGTGTTCTGTATAACTTGTGTAAGCAGTTCCTGTCCTGTCACAATTCTAACTAGTGTTAAACATGACGTTAAAATCCTAATAATAAATACAATATATAAGTAAAACAAACTTCAGTTTTTTCAGATAAAAAAGTAAGTAGAAAAAATAGGTAAAGCAAATCCCAGAATAAAAAAATGTTCATGGATTATTTTATGGCATGTCAAAACGGTCCATGGAGTCCTTAAAATGTAATAGTATGTGTTACGCTTTCATGCCATGATTTCCATCCTAGAACAATTTTTCTCTCTCTCTGGAATAAATCTACTTTCACTTTCAAATAAAATCTGTTTAAAATTTAAATTCATACGTGCATACTCTCCAATATGTCTTTTTGTTATTTCTACTGCTATAAAAGAATTATATTTGTTGAACATGTTTTCTCTGGGTGCTTTCATTCCAGCTATGCATTTCATCTTTGTCTGTTTACAGCAATGGACAGACAGCATGCGATTATTGATTCACAACACCCGGGCAAACAATGTGTGCCCAATGACCTGTCTGAAGAAGCAGTGAGTGAACTGCCATTTGCAAACATAATGGAGCAATAAGTCAGTGCAGCATTTTTAATGAAATATATTGTGTGCAGACTGATTTAAAAACATGCATTAACGGTTATGATTTCTGTGAAGGTTTATGGTGCTGTTTATGCTGATGTTTATTCTGGATCGAGTGTGTTATTGCTTTTAATGATTTTATGACATTATTCCCATGCTAGCTGGATGAGGCTGTCATCGCTGACCAATGTGAGCGGAAAAATCCCAGTTAGAAGGTACACAGATTCACACATACCTAGTTCACACTACACCATACTACATTTTTGCCCTGATTTTTACCATTTTACAGATTTTTACACATACATTTGACAGATTTCTGTACTGATTTTTGCTCTGTGACTGGTCACCGGCAGGTTTGCCGGCTCCTTGAGCAAGTCGGCGTTCGCTTGACGAGCAAAACTTGACTGGCGATCGCTATGTGTGAGCTCAATCTGAGCGGAATCTGACATCAGATTTACAGCAAGTTAAATATCTGGATCTCGGTTGGGTGACTAGCTGGGGAGTTGGACAGGGGCAAAATGTGGGACAGGGGCAAAATAGTTCATGAAAATACACCAGTACACATACGTTTTACGTTTAAAAGGCAATACCCATGTTGCATTGCAACAAAAATAACTATTTATTAACCTCCAACTCATTATAGAACAATCCGTGCTGTTCATGTAGCCAAATCCACTCAGATTTATTTTATTTATTTATTTTTCCTCTATGCTTTAATGCTGCACAAAAAACTTAACATTTTTAAAATCATTAATCTCTTCCTGCATTTGCTTTTGTGTCATCATGTACTTTTGATGACTAGACAGACTCATCTGTGAGTCCACCTGATGGTAGAATGTGTATGTCCTGTAGTGTGGGGGCAGCTAAGTGAGTAGCACTGTCTCCTCACAGTCCTGGGTTTGATTCCCAACTGGGATTGTCCATGTTGAGTTTGCATATGTCTGCATGGTTTTACTCCGAGTGCCCCAGTTTCCTCCCACAGTCCAAAAACATGCAAGTATGTTTAATTGGAGTATTGGAAACATGTGTAATAAATATCTACTGTGTTCCTAACATGAATATAACCAAAACATGCCGTGAAAACCACAATGACTGAAAAGTCTACCGACTGTGAAAGATTAATTTGTGTGATGTTTTGTACACCAACTTGGAAGTCGTATAGTGTACACTTGGCATTAGTTTCTTCTCAGTGTGTGTGGTTGTCTTGAATTGATGTTTCCAGATCATGACTCTAGGTTGTGCATAATGTTTGTGTTGGTTTCTTATTCTACAGCATAACAAGAACATTTGCTTCAGGAAAAACGGAGAGGGTTATATTTCAAGCACTGAAAGATCTTGGTCTGCCCAGTGGAAAGGTTAAGTCTTCTTCAAATTACATTTGGGCCATACTTCTAGGTTTTTAACTGTAATGTAATAGCTTCGCCAACTTGTTTTATGTATCTTCACATCACATTATTATGACCACCAGCTAATATCTAGAGGAACCACAGTGTGCTCCATGGACAGCAAATAGTTTGGCTGAGAGTGACTCAGCAAGGTCCTGATAGATTGTCATAGTTATCTGGAGCCATGATGAAAACTGTACATCCTTACAGCTGAGATTTTGGGATTCATACAGCAAGCACCAGGATCAAAGTGCTCAATTACATTGCTAAATGCTGAAAATGTAAAGTCAGCTCACGAAACATAACTTCCTTCATGAGCTGGTTAGGGGTAATAAGTGGTAATAAGAATGAAGTGATAGATCTCTTACAAAGTTTTACATTGGGTGGCACAATGGCCAAGTGGAATTAGCACTGTCGCCTCACAGCAAGAAGGTACTCGATTCACAGGTGAGGTGAATTGGAGATAGAAAATTATCCATGACTGTGTTTGAACTTCTTTCAGGATCAGGGATGCAACATAGAACAAAAGCAAGACAATACAATAAAATACATAAGTGCAGATAAAGAGTACAATAAACAAAAAAGAATAAGTTATAATAAAAAAAAGTCATTATGGGAGACAAGACTGCATACACATATTGGTCAGTAAATTATTGAGTAAGTGGTATGTAAGGTACCAGAGGGTTTTATAGCCGCTGATATATAAAGAGAGTGTAAGGTGCAGGTCCACATAATTTTCTCATTTAGTTATAAAAAATTCCCCTTTTAGGTTTTTCAAACATCAAAATCCTCACTGCAAAAAAATATAAAATCATGCTCTATGGGCAAAGGCTGGTAGTATCAGTCAGTCACTCATGCACTCAGAGCTCCTCATCTTCCGTGGTACTGTTACCCTTCTGCACTGCTCGAGGTGCTCCTGTAAAATGTTAGTGTTGTTATTATGAACTGTAAATGTCACGAAGCAAGTACAGCTCTGTTTTAAAGCGTAAGCATATAGAAAAGACATCCAAGTGCTGAAGCTCATAAAACGTAGAAATCCACTGATAACTGAGCAAACACATTCTCTGAGATGATAAATGCCTGAGATTAAGTCTGGCAGGTCAATGTCGAAAATCGTGGTGCCAGTTTGATAGACAAAGAACAATGACCTGGGGCTGTTTTTCATAGTTCAGGTTGAGAATGCCTGTTATTCGAATCTTGGAATGGCAAAAAATTGGATGACTTTTTGTTTTTTTTAGAAAATTTGTTTTATTAATTCACAATTATATGAATAATTATCATTATATTATCATTATAAGTGCCAATATATTTTCTATTATTTCATGTCATATATTGCCACATATTGAATGATGGCACAACAAGCACCATAGCCCTAATTATAGTCAAAAACTTTAGCTGATCACTGATAATGAATTAGCAGGCCATGTCAAATCTAGTCCACATTTTTAGTGTTACCTTTTATTGTATCTATTTTAGTCATTTGATCACAAAAAAGAGCATGGACTTCCAAATACTATTTAATTTTAAACTGAATATTACTTTGCTTACATTTTCTTGCCATTCACAGAATGATGAACTCGAGCCAGAAGATTTTACCTTTGACAAGTTTTACTCTCTTACTCAGAAGATTTGCCCCAGGACTGACATTGAGCTGCTTTTTAAAAAACTGTGAGTAGATCAATATAAAGGTTTACTCAAAATGAATCCTTGTGTATTGACATGGACTGAAAACTGATTCAGTATTCATGTTCTGTACAGAACTGATCTTTGTGGGTCCCAATACACATTATGATTCCTTACAAAGCTTTTCAACACTTTGAAACAAGACTTTTTAAACTTTAGACTTTTTTAGTTAAGTTTTAAGATTTTAACAAGTTAACAATTTCCTATTTCGCTGTTTCTACATTTTGACACAATGTAACCATGGAATGTAACCATGTTCTTTTTAATATTTAGATGTATGTAATGTTTTGTTGGTTCCATTGTGTAATTCACTATATCTCATTTCTTTTCAGCTGTGGGGATAAAAGTGATTATTTAAACATAGAGCAGTTAGTCAGCTTTTTAAATGAAGTAAGAGGCTTTTATTTATTACTTGCTGTTATATCTTCCTGATTTCTAACCTTTTCCAGCTCTTTTTTCTTTTGACAATGCTGTTGCTTACATCACAAGCTTCTCCTGTCAGCACTAACTAACAATTATTCTTACTCAATTTTAAGTGACCATAATGGTCAGTGATCTATTAAAATTAAATAAAAAAAACAGTTAAAAGGTTATTGAAAAAAAAAGAAGAAATGAAAATTGTCCAATTGAAAATTTAGCATCTGCTAAATGTATTATATACAATATTTCATTTATAACATTACTTTTATTTATTATTATTTATTCATTCAAATCTTTTAAATAAGAGGCAAAACATGCCAAAAGGTTATATGTTGAAGTGTATTGTGTCTTAACTGTAATTTCAGCTAATCTTACGAATGTGTTTATGGTCGTTAATATTTCACATTATTTATCAAATCCAGAATTATCTACGGTTTATCTAGATTCTCTGCAGCAGCTCCTGAAGAAAACCTTGTTATCTCCACACAGAACCAACGTGACCCTCGTCTTAATGAGATTCTCTTCCCATTTTATGACTCCAGACGTGCCCGGCAAATCATAGAAACCTATGAGACCGATGAGAAGCTGACAAAGAGGGGTAAAGAATGTTAAAACCTATTGTACAGAAATCATCTGAATTTTTTTATTTGTTTGTTTTATGTGAGCTCAACACATATTCAAATCTTAGTTAAAACAAAGCAAACATGTTTTTAATTATAAAAAAGCCTAGCGTTTAATAAATCCTGACCAGTTGATGACCTTTGATTTGCTGACTGTCCAGAGCTTCAATGTATCCTTATAAAACTTTCTTGTAGTGTTGAACTTTACCCTTCTGTGTTTCAGGAGTAATGTCATGTGATGGGTTCTGTGGGTACTTGATGTCTGATGAAAATGCTCCAGTGTTTCTAGATCGTCTGGAGCTTTACCAAGAGATGGAGCAACCATTAGCGCATTACTTTATCAGCTCCTCCCACAATACTTACCTGACAGGCAGGCAGTTTGGAGGGAAGTCCTCGGTGGAGATGTACCGGCAGGTTCTGCTCTCAGGCTGCAGGTACATTTTGTCATCTGTTTCATATATAAGAAACATTCAATAAAGATAAATTGGAGAGACAAAGTTGTCCATGACTGGCTATAGTAATGACAGACACCCGGTAGTTATTCATTACACCAAAGTGTCGAACATGACATTAAAATCCTAATTTATACATAAATAAATAAAATGGTATGCATAAAGTTTAAATACAAATGAAAAACAAATTAACTGAACTGTATCTGCCTTGAAAGGGCTACAAAGCTATACCTACTATACTGGGACTCCAGGGAACCACAGTGAGAGCCATTTTCAAGAAAGATAGATAACTTGAAATATTAGTTATGGATCAAACAATGCACCACAAGACAGTTAACGATCAGTCATGACTGGCACAATTCAAACTGTTTGGGAAAGTAAAATGAATCAATATTCACTGTAAACAGTAAAGCAAACTGGCTCTATTCATCTTTTACATTTTAAATTTATTTAATGTTGGATTTGTTTATTGTATTTTTTAAAATGTGGCCTAACAAAATTCAACCAAAATGACATCAATTAAATTTTTTTCAGCACTGTAACTATTTTTATATATATATAAATATATATATATATATTTATATTTTATATATATATCCTTAATTTAACACAAAGGTTAAATAAAAGTAGATTTGTGTGTAAAGAAGTAATAAAAAACTTTATCTAAATACCTCAGGCTGCAATTATAGTCGCAAGACATCTCTGATGTGTCTATCAGCTTTTCACATCTGGATTGTAATATTCTGGTGTATTCTTCTTTTAAAAGAGGAAATTGATGTTTGTGTAAGCTCTTTGGTTTGATAAGAGACTGTTGGTAAACAGCATTTTTCTACATAGTACAATTCACAGTACAGTCCAGGTATATGTGTGGTTGCTGGTTATTGAACGTGTAAACCCTGTTTCCAGAAAAGCTTGTTTAAAAAATGAATAAAATTTTCCAAGTTGAAAATGATTACTAATATAAATGTTTATATATTTTTTATATTTTAACCCAATCCATGCAGTGAAACACACATATACACTAGTGAACACTAGGGGGAAGTGATCACACATGCCCGGATCGGTGGGCAGCCCCAGCACACAGGGAGCAGTTAGAGGTTAGGTGCCTTGCTCAAGTTCTGACCTGCCAGATCTGAGAATCGAACCATTAATCTTCTGATCACAAGCCGAGTACTCTAACCACCAGGCTGCCTCATTTAAGTGTAATTTTATGTATATAAAATAAATAAGAAGAACAAA
>JAYDZG010000011.1:15076054-15098568 GCA_034509265.1 Microcambeva bendego
ACAAATGCAGGACACAAAAAAGTGTCTGTGTGCTTCTACATCTCTCTTCCTTATTTCCTCCTCCCCTCCTATTCACCTGCTCCCAAACAGGGTTGCCAGATTGCAACAATTTTATCCACTTGCTAAAGCATGTTTTTCCTTGTTAATTTTAGAATTCATCATAAATATAAAATAGCGTCTCTTGAAAAGACAGGCCTCATTTATACTGAGATGGCTCTGAGATTTATACTGAGCATGTACAAGCACAAAGAAAGAACACATTTTACTATAATTAACTTAATTACTACACAAAGAGTAAACTATAGTAATAAAATCTGAATACAAATTGCCAAAAGCCTAAATTATTATCATAAATAATCTAAATCAACATAAATTAGTTTAATCAGTATTAAAGTCCTGCTTAGAAGTGACTTTTTGCCTAGAAGATTGCAATATCAGTATCGGACATAAGAAGTGGTATCGAGCCAGTCCTGGTATTTAGTAAACATTGTACATCTGTACATTTGAAATAAGGGGAACTGCTATTCTTGGCACAGTGTGCTACTGTTTTAAACATTTAAATTGTCAACATGTTTTAATGACTGATAGATTCTGGATTTCAGTGCAGCAGAACTATAACTATTAGGATGCACATGCTCACTGTTTGGCAGTTTCTGCATTTCCTAATCTGGGTATTTGGAAATGTCTATCTTAAACGTCTAATCTGCATATTTCAAACAAACTTTAAACAATTCTTGTGTTTAACATATTCTATACATTTTAAATGAATCAGCCTGAATTTCAGTAGCTGTATATTCAGTTGAACTATGAACTTTGGGATTAAAGTAACTTCTAGAAGGAAGAACTTGGTTTCTCAGTAACAGGCAAAGTTCTGGAATCATATTTCAAAACTGGCCTAATTTTGGGACAGTTACACAGCTGGTACTGTGTGCAGCATGGATTATGGGGAGCCAGATACTATTTCTAAGTTGTTTTCATTTTCCTTTCTTTGTCCATTTAGATACACTTGGTTTCCTGTCACACAAATTCATGGTTTAGCAGATCTCGCATTCTCATTTACACTTTCTCTGCTGCAGCCTACGTAACATCTGTTACAAGATTATTAGTGCACATGAAATACCACATAATCGGTAATTTCATAGCGTTCCAGATATTGGCTTGCTGGTGTGATTAAGTAATGCATAAATATTCCTTTCAGAATTCTATTCAGAATTAAACAAAATAGCCAAAGCCAGCAGGTCAATTCTTTGAATGTGGTGATTAATGAAGTGAATGCTTTTACAATTAATGCAGATGAAACTGAGAATTATTGTAGAATTTATCATTATCAGGCCTAAACCATGGTACTTCATCTATTATATATTCTGGCTGGCAGAATTTGTTTTGGTTTGGATACACATTGGCATGTTCTTCTTTGAGGGTCTAGTGATTGATTTATTGACTGTTGGATTTATCGATTATTTGATTCATTTAATGATTCATGGATCCTTCAATGGTTTATCAATTATCTTTCTTTTAACAGTTTTAAAACCAAAGTTTTTCAATGCTAGGAGGAGAAAAGGGCTAAAACCAAAAATATAAAACCAGCACACAGTGGTTCACTACCTAATAACACCTGGTCAGTGCTGGGGCTCTGTTTCAGTTGATGAATGAAGTATGGATGCATGGGGTAACAAAGTCTACAAAGAGTTAGATGGGCTATATTCAGTCATTGCAGACCCACAAAGGTATCTCATTGTGGTTGTATATGTCATATGGACATGGGATAAATAACTTCAAATGTTACTGAGTTATTGAATGACTAAAGAAATTATAATTAATAATTGCTTTTTTCATGTTTCATGTTTTCCCTTTATTCCTTATGTGCAGCCAACCGCCCCCCCCCCCCAATAATGCTTCATTCACAAGCAAATATTTACTTTTGAACTTAAATAAGTAGTAAAAATTATATCGTAATAAGTTATATTTACTAGATATGTGTTTATTCCTTTTACTAAGTAAAAGGCTTGACATCAAAATTAACAACACTGCCTATATATTACCACTGACAGCTGATGTACCAAGCGTTTGTAATTATATAGATTTTACAAAAAACTTATTCAAGTGTCTTTTTTTCTTGTCAAGTCTAGAAAAGACTTATAAGACTTTATAAAACAATAAGCTGTCTTTAAACAATACCCCCTACTGAATTTCCTCTTTAGTATAAATGACTCTTAATGCATTTTGCTATCATCCATAGTTCACAGAATATGTATACATCTAACCACCATGTGTGTTTCCCTGACTGTATTACACATCTACAACAAGCGCCAGATGAGCCGAATCTATCCCAAAGGTGGCCGAGTGGACTCTAGTAACTATATGCCTCAGATCTTCTGGAATGCTGGCTGCCAGATGGTAGCTTTGAACTTTCAGACCCCAGGTGAGGCAAACAGCATCAATGCAACATGCTTTTACAAGTCCCGGCATATCCATAAAACCAGAAATACACAAAGCCTTACATTATTTACCACTCCATGCCAGATTGCAAAGAGCTGCTGCAATTTCATTAACTACAGTAGTGGAATACTGTTATGTGTGCCATGTGGCAGACAGTTACAGTCGTGTTTATTCTGCTGAGAAATTCTGGGCAAATCTAGTGTTCACTGCTGTTTTCCTTGAAATGTGTTAAATACAGCATCAGCTTATGGAAAGACATATTCATTTAATAGATGCCCACCTTGGATGCTGGATTTTATTAATATACAGTTTCCAAGACCTAAAATGAATACTATCAGCCCAGAATTCTGAACTGGTAGACCCTGTTCTGCACTGCAATTACATAAAAAAATTATAATGAAAAAATTTGAGTGCTGACAGCTGTAGGGAGATGCAGTTTATTGAGGGTACCATGAATGCCAACATGTACTGTGACATACTGAAGAAGAGCATTATCCCCTTCCTTCAGAAACTGGACCGTAGGACAGTATTCGAACGTCCTCATGGATGAGTGAAAGAGGATTCCAGTAGCCATCTGTGAAGCTCTAGTGAGCTCCATGCCCAAGCGAGTTAAGGCAAAGCTGGAAAATAATGGTGGCAACACAAAGTATTGACACTTTGGGAACAATTTGGCCATTTGTTACCAACGGTTTAGACATTATTGGCTGAGTTATTTTGAGGGCACAACTAATTTACACTGTTATACAAGCTATACACTGACTACAAGTGTCATATCTTCTGTGTTGTTTCATGAATATATAAATAAAATATTTATGAAAAATGTGAGATAATGCATATATTATAGATATTGTATGTATATTGTTATTTAGATTTTAAAAAAATCATTGTGTTTATTTATGTATTTATTTTTTTCAAATATAGGTAAGTAAGTGGGTAGCACTTTGCTTTGCTTTCCTCCCACAATCCATGTTAATTGGAGACAATACAATATTTGTTTTAGTTATATATTAACAATCATTATTATTAATTTTGGTTTTCAAGAGATAGTACCATGACCAAGCATATTACCTGCATTGAATCACGTCATTACATGTCACAGGTTGCTTGCTAAGCCATATAGTTACAAGCAATGACACCAGAAACCTTTATGTCTTTCCAAGACATCTGGCACAAGCCACGTTTCGAAGTTTCTTTTGAAGGCCAGTGCAAATCTAAAACCCAAATGAGTGTGCTCAGCAATCAGAATCCTGTTTGAACTTCTGCAGTTTGCTGAGAGCTTACATACAAGACACTGTTTGAAAATCAAGTGAAAGTCTGGGTTAAACAAAAGTCTGATCAAATCTGTTCCAGCTTGCTATAGTTCAGTGTTGTTTTAGAAGGTATTATGATATATCAATATTTTAACGTCGGGTGGCAGAGTGAATCAGTGTTATTCTTTGAGCGTCCTAAAGTTTTTGCCCATCTAATTAACATGATGTGAGTGTGATGCGAGTGTCTATATACTGTATATTATAAAATATATAACACCCAGTGTTGCTGGGGTTGTTCTGGTAAAGCCACTGTTGATTCTGATGTATGTTTTTGTTGTTGTCATGCTGAACCGTGAAAGGTTTGTGATTGACTGGTTTTGTTGTGTACTTGTACGTATGTATAATAACTATAATTTTCTGTTACTTTCTTTAGATTTGGCAATGCAGCTGAACCAGGGGAAATTTGAATACAATGGATCATGTGGGTATGTGAACATTACTTTAACGCTAGGACTACCTAGTTGCAATTAAAGATTAGGATTTGTTTTTACAAAAATATTTATTTTAAAGGTATTATTTAAAATGTAATGTTTACATATACTCAGGGCGGCATGGTGGCATAGGGGGTAGCACCTTCACCTCACAGCAAGTTCGATCTCTGGGTGGGGCGTTCTATTCCATTGCATGGAAGACACACACACAAATTCACATACAGGGTAATTCAGTGTCTCAGATTAACCTGGACTGTGGGAGGAAACCAGAGAACCCGGAGGAAACCCACACAGACACAGGGAGACCATGCAAACTCCATACAGAAAAGACCTGAACCGCCACACCTGAGGATCAAACCCAGGTTCTTCTTGCTGGAAGCAACAAATATTTACTAAACAAATACTAGACTCAAATACTGGTGCAAGAGATAAAAGCTCTGGCACCCTAAAACCTGACTGAAGTTTGTTATTTATTACATGGACAAATAGAAATGGGTTAGGGTTAGCTTTGTGGTTAATGTATTAGACTTGAAATCCAAGATGGCTGCTTTGACAAATTTGATCAACTTTTGATCCACCACAGTGGATCGTGATCCACATTATTGAATTGGTTCTTCTATTTATCCAGACATAGGACTAAGGTGTCACTCAGCCAACCGGCACAATGAAATTCAAACCGGGTAGTCAAACTCTCGACCTTGGTGTGCAGCGGGAAATCTAAAATCATCAAAATAATAGAAATCAATAAAATCTACTGACACATTGCATGCAAAAGGATTTTTTAGCTTAATGTGCTAATGTTAATGCCCGTAATAAAGTGTATGTAAAACACTTATTGATTATTAGCTCTTTGAAGAGTTCATAATCCAAGATAGGATTGCCACAGCATTGATTACTTCCATCTAATAACTGTGATGCACACTGTGCACAGACCCTTGGGGCCGGGTAAACCCTCCACATATTAGTGCATTCATCAGACAAAGCTGTACAGAACGCATAACTGTTTCCATCAGCGTAAATTGAATATGCATCAGGAATGGCTTTATTAAATGGATCACCGCTGTAGGTGAATAGATATAATGCCTGCAGTGTTGAATAACTCAGTCAGAGCATCATAAAAATAAAACGTTTTTGTACTGGATGTTTTTTCGTCACAGATATTTGCTGAAGCCAGATTTCATGCGTCGACCGGACCGCATGTTTGATCCCTTTTCCGAGACTCCTGTGGACGGAGTGATTGCTGCCACTTGCAGTGTGCAGGTTTGTATACTTAAGTTTCATTCAGTCCAGTCAGACATCTACATACCGATGTGATTGGCTGTGGGCGAATGTGGCAGGAGATGGGATGGCTGAGACACTCTAGTTGATTGGTGTCCTGTCCAAGCTGTGTTGATTTTAGGAAGACCAGACCCCCATTACACTGTCCAGGATAAAGCAGTGATAATGAATGAATTGCAAAAACGCTGTCCAGTGGAGTGAACTGCACCAGTTTATTTGCTTTTATTTGTTTGTTGTTGCAGATATTTAGCTTAGGGTCGTGTGTAACTGCTCAGTCATGAGAACCCATAACCAGTGCTCTTCACAAAAGGCCTTTGGGCTGATTTTTCTTCCAGCAGCACATTTTGACCACAGTTGCAACTAGAATTTTGAACAGTGGACAATTTTAACTTTAAGCTCCAATGAGGGCTTTCTGACTTGTACCAAGTTGTTTCCACATTGCAAAAGAAATAGTACATTAATTTGATGGCAACTTGTGCATGTAAGATGTAAATTTTAGATACACATTTTTTTTATTTAATATTGGTTCTGTTCTTGTTATTATTCTTGTCCTTTATTTTTCATTTTATGTTATTTTGTATTTATTATTATTATTATTATTATTATTATTATTATTATTATTGCTTTTATTCTTTATTTTATTTATTCATACATTTATTTTTCAAATTGTTCCCACCATTTCTTTGATTTGATTTGATTTAATTGCTGATACTTGTACTGAATCTACTCATTACACCCTGACTATGAATATAATTAGTAGCAATAGTGTGCAAGCTATGGGTAGAGAAGACTATGTATCTGCATGTACCATTTCAGGGTGAACTGCATGTTAGCAATGGCAGAATTCAAAAAAAGGACATGTATCTGTGTTCTGTTTCTACCTTAGGCTTTTCTTTCTTGCCTCAAATTGCAACCACTGACCTTTCAGTTCCTGGTGGGAAGTCTAAACTGCAGTTATCCTCCAAATGGCTGGAAATGATTATAATCACTTTCTCTATTGATGTAGGTGATTTCAGGCCAGTTTCTCTCCGACAAGAAGATTGGCACATATGTGGAGGTGGATATGTACGGGTTGCCCACGGATACTATCCGTAAAGAGTTTCGTACCAGGATGGTGATTAATAACGGACTCAACCCCGTGTACAATGAAGAGCCATTTGTTTTTCGAAAGGTAATTTCTATTCTGCTCTTTGTAAATAATTTTTAAAGTTTACCATCCACAGTCTCGTTTAGTTTAGACTCTTTGTTCAGAAACTTGATTAGATCATTAACTTTAATCTGCAAAACACTTGAAAAGTAAAAGCTGGAAAGCACTGGGCTGTGTTAGCATCCCTCTCTTTTTTCTACCTCTTATCTTTGCTCCACTGCACTGTGGATTTCTGCTTATCACTAAAATTCCTCATGTAGACACACACACACACACACACACACACGTAAATACAAGACTGAATAATACACTTTCTGCCAACACTCTTCAAGGTAATCCTACCGGACCTGGCAGTGCTCAGAATAGCGGTGTATGATGACAACAATAAGCTGATTGGACAGAGAATTCTCCCACTGGACGGTTTGCAGGCTGGCTACAGGCACATCTCCTTACGAAATGAGGGCAACAAGCCTCTCTCCTTACCCACCATTTTCTGCAACATCGTCCTCAAAACATATGTACCCGATGGATTTGGAGGTACTTTCTGCTTTACAGATACACCGAAATTGACCCTGAGTTCATTTTAAAATTTCAGGAGAGAAATTTACTCAGTACGAAACAAAACAGAAAATTCTTCATTCTTGTACATTGAATTTCTTTATGTTTGTAATAGCAGAGTTCATGTAAGTTCCTGCATAACGTGGGTTCAGCATCAGATTTTTAAATTTTAGTACCTCAGGTTGCAACCACTGACACACACACACACATGCGAGAACGCACTGATCTCCATTATCTCTCTCTCTCTCTACCTATCTATATGTGTGTATGTATGTATGTATTAAGCGATGGAAAATATGTAGTTAGTTTTATAATCAACATTGGTAGGGATTCGAATAAAAAGTTACATGTGTTTTTTAAAGCCCTTATATAGATCAGAAAGTCGAATGTCAAATGAATGTTGAACATGAAACTAACTAATTAATTAACAGCAGTGAAGATGAAGCACTGTGCTCTTCATTGTAGTTTGCCACAAAAAGCATACATGCTGCTTTCATATTAGTTTGTGTGTCATTTTTTAAGCAATAAAACACTTAAGGTATAATCACGAATAAAATCGTACAGTGTTAACAGAATCAGAGAGTCTGACCAAACGAGCTGCAGGTGAGATGTTATCTGAAAGTCATCCGTTTCATTAATTTCTCATTTTGTCTAAGCACAAACAAAACAACTAGTTGTTTTTGTGAACATAATATTTGCTGTGCTCACTGCTGTCTACAACCTCCAGCTTAATGCTACAATATTTTTAATTACTATACTGAATGGCTAACTTGCTACAGTTTTAATTGTTTTTCCCAAATCCAAACTGACAGTGTCAGCCCCCCATCATATACATTTTTACCACTGTCATTTTTCACTGGTCATTATTTTTGGTTATATGTTGATGGATGATATGAAGGGCATTCGTGACATTGTGCACATGTCAGTCGAGGATTTTAGCGAGCTACATGGGGTAGATCTGCCAAGAATTATGGGAGAACAGGTTGTGAAGTGCAGAAATCTGCTCTGCTCAAACTGTGAGACAAGTGACCACAATTTCTAAAATGTTAGAGATCCATCCTGTCGTCCGACTGCTCGATCGAAGCTCGCTCAGGCACACTCGCACTGCACGACGAACATCAGCTGATCAAGGTCCTTCCTTTGACCACTTTTGATAGGTACTGACTACTGCAGACCAGAAACACCCCACAAGCTTTGACCTTGTCGTTCAGCCCTCACAATTTAACTCTGTTTTTTCCTGCTTCTAATATCAGCTTAAGAATAAAATATTCAGTTGCAGTCTTATATACCCCTCTCATACACTAGCAGGTGCTGTGATTAAGTGATAATCAGTTTTATTCACTTATAATCCCTGGTTGGTGTATACTGATATATTTTGATAATCTTTTCTCTTAAATAAATACATAGTTTGAAACTGTGTTCATATCTAATATTACATTGTGCATATGGAAAAAAACATGTACAATAACATAGTCAAACTGAATTACTTTTTTAGATCTTTATAACTGGGGCCATGGTAGTTTGTTGACAGTGTTGCTGGATCCCAGTGAAACCCACAGAACTGCTCCTGGCAGTGATATTAAACAGTATGACTTGGGTGCTTCATGTGCCTTTTCAAAATAGTCAGAGTATGATGCACATTTCTGTATTTCACCAAAATATTGTACTAAAAAGTTAGAGGAAAGTGAATTCACCAGTGCACCACAAATCCTTTTAAAGTACTCTAGCCGCGCCTCTCAATTGTATATGCTTTGGATCTTCACCTGGTCTTTTTTTTTAAATCTAACTTTAACAAAAAGCACAGCAAAAGTTGAAAATGTCATTGTTTGGGAAAACATGAGCCAAACATTATTATCTGACAACACAATAAAGAAATCCCTCCAAACAAATTGAGGCAAACAGTAATACCCAATATATCATCTTTATCTTTATCATCATTAAGAACAATATAATTTACTGATTTTGCTAGATAAACAATATCATAAATTTAGCTACATGTTCATTTAAAAGCAAGTGTAAAGGAAAACCATACTCGGAGCCAGTAGGTTTGAAAGTAGCCAATCCAAGAGTGTTATTCTTTTCTTCTTGCTGCTCTTCTGCTGCTGCCCTGTGATCTCTGGCAGTGTTTTGGTGGAAGACTTAGGTTTTAAGTAATGAAAATACAAAAAGTTTTGACCACATTCCCTATTTTTCACCACTGTGCTTTTACACAAGGAGGAATTTTTGCTCCGCATTTAACCCAATCCGTGCAGTGAACACACATTCATGTAGTTCATGAAGTAGAAGTAGTTGGCAGCCCTAGCGACGACGCCAGGGGAGCAGTTAGAGGTTAGGTGCCTTGCTCAAGGGCACTTCTGTCGTGACCTGTTGGATCAAGGTATCGAACTGGGAACCTTCTGATCACAAGCCCAGTTCTCTAACCACCAGGCCACGACTGCCCAGTGTACCCTACTGTATTGGTTTACTGGCCCCAAGAGTTTACTGTATGGGTGATATGGTTGCTTCACACATTTTATTTGCATATTCATCCATATTTAATTCATTACTTTAGATAAAAGTCAATTTCTGAAGGTTATAATTAGGATATATCTCCACAAGGCTTTTTTTGGATTATTCTGAACATATTACCAAATGTTTCACTAGTTTTTATGCTTATTATTAGACCCATACTTTTGGGATGGGAAATCCAACAAGATCATGATCATGTGTGCAAATACTTTTGGTCATGTGGTGATAACATCACACCATCTTTACTATTACTGATAAATGCAGATGATAAAACAGCTCCCTGAAGGTACAATCTTTGTGACCAGCATGAGTACAGTTAAATACCTGAGAATGCCCTCACCCATAACATCTTGTTAACATTTCTATTACATCATCTGTATGGTCCCTTGAGATGAAAGTTAATTTTGGTCATGTTTTCTAGCCATTGTAGATGCCCTGTCAGATCCCAAAAAATTCATTTCTATCTGCGAAAAAAGAACAGACCAAATGAGAGCCATGGGCATTGAGACGGTAAGCATGCTTATCACAACTGCATCTAGATTTCAAACATGCTCATTAATTAACTTAGTAACCTAAAGAACCAGAAGAATTATTCACTGTTTAGTACTGTAATCAATATATGTTTGAGTCAATTAGCAGTGCATTCATTTTGTGTCTATCAACATAAACAATGATTGTTCTTCTCCAGTAACAAAATGAATCAAATTACTGAAAAATAGGTTAAACCCCAGAGGCTGCAAATATTCCTTAAAGTTGTACCCCTATAAAATAAAATTGATCTGTCTTTCCGATTTTCAATATTATTTACTGGAAGGGTGGGAAGTTTTCAAATTGACACCCTGTATGAATTTTAATCAATATGAAATGGGTTGATTTATAGTCTTACCTGATCATGTGGTTTATTCATAACTGAACAGTGCTTTTTCTGCTTTGGGCAGATTAGAAACAATACACAGGCTGTAGAAAAAATAGTACTGATTGGGCAGAAAATCAATAGGCAGTATACAGTATGTGACTAAAATTATTTTTTCCAGTATGCAAAGTTCAGAATTTTGTCTTTGTTTGACCTTGTTTGTCTTATGCAATAACCCATAAATACCAAGGTTTTTTGGTCCAGCATGGAAACTCTTTGGCATGAAGAAAGTACAGAGCCTTGACCTCAGCCTTATTAAAAACAGCTTTGGGAAATATCAGAAGCATGATTTCTAATTACAAATTTTATGTGATATCACAAATACACTCTCGAGTCACATTTCTATGACCACCAGCTGATATCCGGGCTGTGAGTGACTCAATAACATTCTAGTAGTTTTGGTGGTTCAATTCTGGGTAATGGCAAGCCAGGTTAGTACTCAAAGTCTTAGTCATGTTCTTCCAGTTAATGTTGGACTTTTGTAGTCATGTCTCATTGTTCTGATGGAAGATCCCATCTCCCCCAAGGGGATCAGTCATCATGTATGGGTGTAGATGATCTGCAAGGTTGGATTCACTTCCAAATCGGTTGAGAAAGCCTTCCACATCTTAATAATGAATTGTCCACATGTGAAAAGTGACACATTATACAAATCTAAACATTTTGCCACTGATTGCTTTGGTTTTACAGTGGGAGATAGCTGAGGTTCCAAGTGACACCTCAAAAAGAATTAAGAAAGGAAAAACGAATCAAGTCAAAGCAGTGGCGCATCCAAAGATTTCAGAGAAACACAGCACATCATCAGGACAGATTGCAACTATATCCGTAAAAATGGGTACCCAGTGTTCCGCCTTTTTTTAAATGTACTGATACCATTTGCTTAAAGTTTTTCATTTCATTGGAGCATCTTTCTTATATACATACTTTTTTTTGTTTTGATGCTAACAGAAATGCCTCAAGTTAGCATTGATGACCTGAAACAGATGAAGGTATCAAAATGTAGTTTTCGGATGTAAATGAAAAAATTATTTTGGTGGTATTATTATTATTATTATTGTTGTTGTTCATTAGTCATTATTATTATTATTATTTTATTATTATATTCTAGGTATTCTTACTGCTACTAATTAAGCAACTAAAGGAACTTGATACACTCCAGAAAAAGCATAAAAAGGTATTATTACTAATAGATTATTGATATTAAACATGCCATGAGATCTCATGTGAGGAACTCTTGCCTGAAGGGCAGGGAATCCTGAAGATTAGGATGTTTTGTATTACAGGTACAAACTGCATTACAAAGAAATCATTGTGCTCAGGTGGACAAAATCATGGCCCAGCATGAAAAAGAAAAGCAAACTCTGGAGAAGCAACTACACAAAAACAGTAAGAAAGTCAGGTCGGTTCACCGTGCTGCCCACCAACCTAGACTGTGATTCACTGTGATGTGAGCTAATCTTGATTATTAAAGCATGCCGTCAGAGCTGAATCACAAAGAAAAGTGAATAATGGAGACATGCTGATATTGTTTGTTATTTTTTTTTATATTCTTTTCCATTTTAATGTATTTCATGCAGTGAAAGGAATTGTGAAATGAGGAGAGAAATGGAAAGAAAGATGAAGAGCATAACTGCAGACCACAGAACAAAGGTGCTGAATTCTGTTGTATCATTTCTCTTTAGAGCATTCTGCTCCTTAGTTTACACAATATGAGTCCATGCACAACATTGTGGACTTCAGTCCCAGAATTGGACTAGTCTGACAACTAGTATACTCTATATGAGCACTTAAATATGACTTTAAAATGTTTTCCAAATGTATAAACATTCTGCAAGAAGCTTTTTATTGATTCATTCATTTGTATGCTCGTTGCCATGTGCCTGGTGACCCTGCCAGGAAAACTGGGCTCATGGCAAGAATGCTCCCTGGACAGGAGACTAGTTCATCACAGGACAATATGCTCATCTATTCATTTATGCCCATATACCTTGGAACGAAATTTGAGCAGGTAGAAGTCTCCTGACAAAAAGAAATGGCTGAAAATCCCAGTCGTTTCACAGTGAATGGAGAATCAAGTCCTGAGAATGCTGGAATTGTTCCACACCACAGGCAATTATAATCATAATTTGGACCAAAATTTGTATCCATGCAAGACTTTGAATGGCATCTTTACAATTTTGTAAAAGCACTATCATCCCAACTTTTTTAAAAATGTGTTGCTGGTCTGGAATTCATCTCCATGCCTAGCTGATTGCGTAGAGACGATTATAACAAGACTGTTAACTCAGAAGGCAGATTATTTAGACACTTTCTCTTATTTCTTTCAGATCTGAAATGACAGTGTTACTCTGAAATACATTGCACTCATATTTCTGTTTTATGTTGCAAAAACAATTTCCCTTCTGGGACAACAAAGACCGAATAACGAGGTACAATACAGTGCCTTAATTCGGTCAGATTATCACTGTGAAACAAGATGCCTTAATAGGCAGCATTTTAAAATTTAGACAGCCTGTGTAGGATGTCATAAAGTCATGTGTATATAGAGAGCTCCCAGGCAGATTCATTGTCTCTGTACTTTGAATAATTTATTCGTCCATCATTCCTAAACAGACTGACGGTCCTGTGGCGGGGAAAACATCCATAACATGATGGCTAATGTGCCTTTTAGATTAAGCTTACACACCACTCTACTCTCACTCTACTCTCATACTACAAGACAAGCCTGTTGTTATTGTTTTTTGTTTTTCCTTATTTCTGTCAGTGCATCAGACTTCATTTATATTTGGTGGTGTGGTAATTTGGAACTGCGAGATGCTGACCGGAGTCTCAACTTACACTTGAGTATAAGTGACTAGACTACAACACTGGTACTTAGTCACTGTTATTGTTATGTTGTGGTGTGACAGGTAAAGAACATAGCTGCCATCCATGCCGAGGAACTGGATGACATGATAAAGACCCATAATGCCAGGTGTCAGGAGCTAAGAAACCAGCACATTTTGCAGCAGTCTGAGCAGCTCAAAAAGCTGATGCTAATGACTCAAGAACAGCAGAAACAGCAGCTCTTACACCTCCATGAACGGTGAGCTCTTAATGTATACAAGGGGTAGAATCAGGCTGGATGTTACAGCAGGGTGCTTCTATTTTTTTCTCTGCAATTACAGTGTGCATAAATAATTCTGTAATTGCTTTATGGCAGCTTTAACTTTTGAGTTTATTAGAGTGCTTTTGTAATCACAACCCAGGACAGACTGCACCCCATGCTACCAACAAACTTGTTTTGTAGGGCCAGACTCTGATGACACTGGAGTCTGAACAGTCTGTCAGGGGTGTATGTTTTAAAGTCAAGAGGGAACAAAGATGAATTAAAGTGGAAGAAACTCAAAACACAATGCCTCCTGAAAGTGTAATAAGTTTAACGTATGACAAAATTTAAGGTTACAGTGTCAAATGTTGGATACTGTATTCTTGTTCCTCACATTTTATGGGTCTCTGCACCCTTTTTGGGGACTGCGACCCTGCCACAGCTTTTATTAGGAGGCATTATTAATAAACCCTGAAAAGGTCTTAGACTCATAGTCTTTGAACCCACTTAGAACTTATACGCTAAACAAAAAACACTGTGAAATTATTGTTAATGATTGTTAAAAATACAATTATTTAACACTTCAAAACAAGTATTAAACAATAACCGAGCTAATATAAAGCTAAACAGAAGTAACATTAATAGGGGAAGAATATGGAAATGGTGTTAATTTTCATGATTGCGAATGCAACTGAAATTTACAAGCAACTGTTTGTTCCAGCTTTAGAAGTAACTTTATAAAATAATAACATAATATTGTCATCTGATTTACACATTGAGGAAAACATGCTTAAAGAACTTCTGTTTACACAACCAGGACTGAAACTGTGGTTTCCAGCCACAAACTTTTTCAAAATCTGCCTAAAAGCATGGAAAACCACCCAAAAACACAGGATAAGCAGATTTAAAATACTAAACCAGTTAAACCACCTTGACCTACAAATGAATATCTTAAAATGTACAGATCCTAAATTATAAATGGCAAGTTTATTCATTTATTTTTCCTTGCATGTCTTGTATTTTTCCTTGGCAATGTCAAAAAAAACTTTGTATAATTTGGCAGAAAACTACCCAACCTGGCAACACTGTACACCTACTTTCCGGCAGCTTCATCTGTCCAAAAAGTTTGTATAGTTTGGCAGAAAACTACCCAACCTGGCAACACTGTGCACCTACTTTCCGACAGCTTCATCTGGGCACAAAATGTCTTAGTGAGTACATTGACAAAAGTATTTAGTATTCAGTCAAAGTCCTTTTCCTTTCCTGGGCCCATCTGACACTATCCCAGGGCCTATCTGAGAGTATTGCATTATTCAAGTTCATCATGCAAGCTAAATGTCAACACTCATGAATTTAAAATGTTTCCATTAATTTTAAATCTGTACATAGTTACTGTACTGGTGTGTTTGTTCCTCATGTAGGAAGTAGCCCTGAGTTATCGAATTATTTACAAATGGCACACGTCCATACTGCAGCGAATAACCGCCTGAGGTCAGCCCTTTTACTCAGGGATTTATCTCAGCTCATGCTCTCTGTCATTGTTTTTAGCACAATAATATTTCCCTCTGTAGGGAACCACAACTCTTCCTCCGGGGTTGTATATTAATGTTCTGTTCATTAAAATATTGAAATATTCGAATAAACATGGAAATTCATAGCTGCTTTTATTCATAATTTTTGATCATCTTTACAGATTGAAAGTAATAGAGTTTTCTTTCTTTCTTTTTTTGTCATGGGTGCAGATTGGTGTATTATAGGACTGGAGGAAAAACTGCTATAAATGCAGTTCCGTATCTTAATAGAAAGTGGCAAATTGGCATAATATTCTCTTCAAATTTTACCCCCGATCTTACAAATGGCTATATTTGTTTGTATGTTTGTGTCTTTTTTTAGACAGAGTAAAGAGATGAGATCTTACCAAACAAAGTCATCCATGGAGAACAGCAAAGCAATCAGTCAAGACAAGAGAATCAAAAATAAGGCTGAGCGAGAACGGTAATGATGTTTGGACTAAGTGTTTTTGCAGTACATTTTAATTTTCTTCATTTTTATTTCTGTACTTTATAATACAGTATCATTTAGGGGGGTAAAATGACTTATGGCAGCAGGAAGTAACTGTAACTGTACTGTAAGACGCTTTGGATAAAGGTGTCTGCTTAATGCTAAATATGTGAGAAGGTCCTGAATTCCATCCCCAGACTGGGCAGTCCAGGTCCTCTCTGTGTGGACTTTGCATGTTGTCCCTGTATGCATGGGTTTCCTCCAAGAGCTCTAGTTTCCTCTGACAGTCCAAAAACATGCAGTCAGGTTTAGTGTCTGTTGGCAATAGCCACCGAAACTCAGCAATCTATAGGCTGTCCTACTTTGGAGCCTCTTGATGGAACAGCTATCCATTGCCAATTTTCCTGGTCATAGATGAAGACACCAAAACAACACCCTGAAGTGTGAAAATTTATTTATTTATTAGGATTTTACCATCATGTTTTACACTTTTGGTTACATTCAATCTTTACACAAGTTTGTATTAAATACAGTCGTAGACAATTTTGCCTCTCCAATTAACCTGGCTGCATGTTTTTGGACTGTGGGAGGAAACCAGAGCACCCGGAGTAAACCCACACAGACACAGTGAGAACATACAAACTCTACACAGAAAGGACCCAGACCGCCCCACCCGGGGATCAAACCCAGGACCTTCTTGCTGTGAGGCAACAGTGCTAACCACTAAGCCACCGTGCCACCCGTGTGAATACTAATTCACTGTGTTTGTGTGCATCTCTGGGGGCCCAGAACAGGATATGTTTATAGTAATGATTCATTTTCACAGAACTTCCAGAGAACAGTCAGTCACAGTCGCTCATGTGGTGTAGTAGTAAAAACACACTAGCGTCACTAACAAACTCACAATTTTGAATCTCAGACATGCTATTGGCAGACTGGGGGCTTAAAATTCAACCTCTGCCAGCATATCAGCAGGGGATAATAGAGATCATCGTGTGAGTTTCTGATCACAAACTCAGTATCAACCCACCTTATGTGTAGTGTAGGTGAAAAAAATAATCCGCTACTGCATTTGTCAGAGGGTGGTTGTTAGTTACAGCTCTCTTCGGGTAATTGGACAAGAAAATTGGAGGTAAAGCATAAAAAGAAGTTTGTGTAATATTGACAAGACAATTCTGTGTTGTCTTTGAGGAGCAAAATCTAACTCTGTGTCTTCTTACTGTATTTTGCTAGCTTGGGTTTAATATGGTTGTTTTTCTGCTCTCACACAACTGTGTTTTTCACAGGCGAGTTCGAGAACTGAACAGCAACAACACAAGAAAATTTCTCACAGAACGAAAAAAGGTACAAAGCTTGCAATTATGTGAGGAGTTTATTTGCTTTGTGCAAAACAAAATGAACAGTACAGTGCAAAAACAATTATATTATCATTAGGATTGAGTGACAAAGACCAGTAAATGGTACTACACTGATCAGGCATCACATTATGACCTTCTTCCTAAATTCCTTCTCCTTATTATCTGCTTCCAAGAGATCAACTTTGAGGATAAAATATTTACTTCCAGCCTAATATATACCACCAACTAACAGGTGCCGTGATGAAAAGATAATCAGTGTTATTCACTTCACCTGTCAGTGGATATAATGCTATGCCTGGTCGTGTATATTGATTACTATATATGGATATAGTGCAAAAAATAATAACATTGAGCATAAGGAAGGTGTAATACAGTAATGTAAAGATATAAACATGAATGAAATGTTGATTGACAGCTGGCCTTAAATCAGTCGAAAGAGATGGAACAGCTCCAGACAGTTCATCATGAGCAACTAGAGAAGCTGGAAAAGTATAATGCTGAGGTAGTGATGTTCTTGTCACTGTGATTTACAATTATTATCATACAAACCATATAAATGCAAATTTTTAGCTTTATTTTATTTTTTGTTTTTGTTTGTTTTTGAACATAGCTGTTAAAGTCACACCAATCAACATCCAAGTGCAAAGGTAGGAGCTCGGATCCACAGTCAGATTTAGAATTAGTCTCTTGGCTCGTAATTCTTTTATTTCTCTTTATAAAAGTACAATACACCTCGCCTATAAAGTGTCTCTCCAACCCCCACACTCCCTCAGACTGTCAAAACGATCGAGTTGATCAACGAGAAAAATGTTTAGAATTGCTGCCATTATTGCATCTGTCAAACAACATGTAATCAATCAATCAATAACAACGTGGGTACTTACTGACAGCTCTTATTGAGCGATTGATTGATGACATGCTTTTTGGCAAACTTAATAATGACCTTATATGCAAGCCATGAAAGTTTAATTATAAATTCAAATGTATAAAGTCATACATTTTTGTCTGTACAGAGGTTACAATATATGGCCAAAATTATGTGGACACCTACCCATGAGTTTGATGGACATTCTAAACCAGAGATTCTCAACTGGTGGGTAGCGACCCCCAAGGTTTTTTTTCCCCAGGGAAAAAAAAACCACAGGTTTTTGAAATGTATAAATATTTTTTTTTTAACTTCCAGAAGTTGTGTTAGCACTGTGTTGCCAGACTGGGCAATGTTCTGCCCAATTGGGTGGCTTAATTTGGTAAAATACCATATAACAGGCGGATAAAATTTGGATTTTTTGTCATATCATAAACAATAGATTTGAATTCTTGGTTGGATTCATCAAGTTAAATAATTTGCTCATTATTTATTTTTATAAATACTGGTCTGTACATTTCTAGATATCAATTTGCTTGTGAATTTTTATGTAAATTACCACCAATGGAGAATTAATGATATTTTTTCAGATACATATTTTACTTAGTTACCATTAGTTCTGGTAGAGTTTAATATTTGTTTTGAACTAAAGTTTTTAAAATGTATTTAGAATAAAACAATTCATAGTTTAGATGTTAGTTGTATAATGTAGGGGTTGCAGCCTGCTTGGTAATTATTATAATACCGTAATCCTGATATTTTAATCCTGTATTTACTTTATGATCCATCATGAAACCTAATATTTTAAGTTTATGGTTGAACAGCCTGAAAGACACTTAAGGGCAAATCAAGAAAAAAAGCATCACTTAGTATATTTTCATATCCAATGAACCATTTGAAACCATTTGAAATTAGAATAAAAAAACTTTTTTAAAGACCTAGATTGATTCAGTGGATTTAACATTATTATTTAACCAATTTTAAATTGTTGTTAAGACTTCCTGTAAGGATCAGTATACACACACAATCTTCACTACCACAAAACATCTGCTAATCTGGAAGGGAAAGGCCAAACACATGCTTCTTTTGAAACATAAGCCATCATTTTCTCAGCATCTAGAGATTAATGTGTTTAGTGAAGGGCTCAATCTGTGCGTGGTGTTTTGTTCTGTAATATGAAGGCTTGTACTTGTGTGCAGCACAAAAAATAATATAATTATATTTCTTTAGTGTTCTTCATATCCAAAAAAGTTGGGACATTTTATATAATACAACATAAATATGTGATTGTTGATTCTTATTCTTTTACCCTTAATTTTACTGAAAAAAGAGTACTGAATTGTTGGTAAGATAAAGGTAATTAATTAGATGCAATCAATAAGATAATTATATATAATATGTATATATTAGATAGATAGATAGAGAGAGATGAGAGAGATTTAGGCAGAGGTATGTTTGCCAGTTTGTTATAATTGAGAAAATTTGGCATCATTGTTTTATATTTGCTTGATGCAAATATGACTTCAGCTGCTCACCAAATAAATGGTCATAGTAATTTATTTTCCTACTGATACTAATTTAGGTCTTTCACTTTCTTCTGTATATGATATAATGCAAAGATTCTCAAAAATACACTCAAGTTTGTTTAAACAAGTTTGTTGGGCAGGCGATAAGATGCAGTGGGCTACTGCACACATGTCGGAGGAGGTGTGTGTCTGTCTCACTCTCCTCAATCAGAGTGGGGAAGCACATTGCAATTAGGTAACAGGAAAAGCTAAAGTTAGAAGAAAATGCATTTAAAAAAAATAACTAATAACTATAACAAATAACCAATTTGACAGGAATTGAATCCCAACCTATATTTGTTTGCATAGTCTGAACCTTTAGTACATCCTTCTGTACTAAAGTGTTTTACAGACAATTCTAAATATGTTTATATTTTCAAAATACATTGATCAGTTGATCAGTAAAATCATTGGGAATATTTTCTACTTTGGTTAGTTAATTAAAAATTCATGAAAAATGAAAAATAAATAAAATAAAATAAACCCACTAATAAATTTCTTATGGGCATGTTTGGAACTTTATTGACTATTTTAAAGTATAGCCATACTTTGTGTTTATTATGCTCCTATTATATGTAGTATATGTAGATATACATATGTGTAGCTAAACATACAGTATAACTCTCACTGAGTGGATTTACTCATCTCTGGCTTGTTATCATTTATTAATCTTTAATTTAAGTATTACTGTAGCATTACTGGTATATGTGCACATCTGCTGTTCAAGATAATGGTACATGATGTTCTCTTTTAGGCTAAAGTTACAGAACAGATGCAGAACACAGAGGAGACGAGGACTTAAGTCCCAGAGGTGTCCTGACATCTCTAACCACAAAATCTCTGTGAACAAAGACACGAATGCACACACGCACTGTTTTTTTTTATATATGTATACACTCCCTAAACACTGTAGATACACTTTTCTGCCTGTGCAATTATGTCCAATCTTATAAATTACAGCTATCATATAGATAGGCCAGTCGGTTTCTCTGAACAATAAAATAACCACCCATGGGACCCCAAGTGACCAGATCATTTTGGGTTGTGGAACATTCTCAGCATCGGGTCATTAGGTGGTCCCTTCCAGGGGCTATTATTTTTATAAAGGCAAATGCATGTAAATGATTTTATTGATAGCCAGAGTGAATTAAAACTTTTAATAGGCTTTTTTTATTTGTCAAATCTATGCAGACATCTGTTTTATAAAATTAAATCATAAAAAATAAATCAATTATGTTTTTGTTTGCACCCTAACCAGCAAGAAGAAAATGAATGTTGCTGATTTTACTTATTTGACATTTTAGATAGCTTATCAATTTATAACAGACAGTTCATCATAATGTGTATTTTTTTATTATTACATTATAAAAAGAATATAATTTTGTATGATTTGACTCAATGCTTTTGAGAAACCCCCCAAAAAATAAAAATAAAATGTTAAGTTGTAAATTGTTACGTTGTTAAAGGAATTAGTCCCAGGGTGCAATACAAACTATACAAAATATATAAAAGTAAAAATATATTTAAATTACTATATTAAAATGTATACATATACCAGTTACATAAGTATAAAGGTTTTAAAAAATATTTTGTAAAAAATCTGTAAATTATGGGGTGTTCTTAAAGGCTAGACACAAAGGCAAAACCCATATAAAAGTGGGACCTTTCTTAAGTTTTTAATATATTCAGATTGCCTCTCTAAGAAGTGACAATAGTTCCACACTAAACGATAAACCACACCACAATCACTTAATCACAGTTTTGCTTTTGTTTCTCCAATCTGTTCTGTTCACTGGTTAATTCTTTAATTTGTTAATATTCTTTTTGATTAGTTCTGCACTTAATTTCTCATTTTTATAAAGTCTGTTAAAGTGTTGTTTTTGTTAAGATACACCAAGAACTACTTCTGTTAGTCTACTCTTGTTTTTTTCTTAATACCTTGTTTCTAGATGTGTATGACCACCACAACTTTTATGGAATATTCTTTGTTTATTTGCATGCCTGTGATTTTGACTATTCATACAGGCTTTGATAGTGATTATTGGACCAGCCCAAATAAAGCCCTCGCTGATTAAGCACACTGCCATGTTTCGCTTCATCCCATTTTAAAAGACTTTGCAGCATTGTACTTGTAGCACTAACGTATGGTGTTTACATACACTAAAAGAAACTATTAATAATCTTAAGGTTGAGGTTCAATATTAGATTGTCACTAGGGTGGCACGGTGGAAGGAAGGGGGAGACACATAGGAAGGAAGAATTTTCATGAACTGACTTGATGCAATGGTGACGTTCTATTACATCACACTCTAATTCAGGGAGCTCTTTAGAGTGACTCATTACTCCTGTGACAAAATGACTGAATTAAACATCTGAATTCAGTGAGCAAGAGGTAAGAACATACAGATTTTACAGATAATACTGTTTTGCTAATATATGTAGGTTGAAAACATGAAAAGTGTGGTTTTGAAGTGGGAAAATGTATTGTAACTGTATTGATGATAAATGTTTTTTGCGATACCCGTTAGAGGTCGCCACAGCATTTCATGGTCTTCATTATTAACTTGCCATGGTTTTTACACCAGATACTCTTCCTGATGCAATCCTCCTCTCTATCGGTGTTTGGGACCAGCTCTACAACACACTGGGTGATGCATCTTAGTTGCCAGGTACCTACAGGAAAATTCAGTGTCTTTAGTTTACCTCTGCTGCATGTTTTTGGACTGTTACAGGACGCTCTGCACAGAAAGGACCCGGTTTGCCCCACCTGGGAATCAGACCCTCAGACCTTCTTGTTGAGCTGTGACAGTACTACCCTCCTAGCCCCTGTGCTGCCCGTACTGAAAATATATAAAATGCCAAAAAAAGAAGCTAAAAACTGACAATCAATTGTCTATAAAAGCTTGAATAATCAACTATTACATGGATCTTCAAAAAGTAGGAAAATTGGGATTAATTCATATTGGTTTAAAAATAAAAAAAACACTCATTATTTAGATGAATAAATGATAATTATAAATACATTATTATTGTATTTCATTGAAATAAAAATA
>JAYDZG010000011.1:15108014-15119337 GCA_034509265.1 Microcambeva bendego
AAGAGGTAAGAACATACAGATTTTACAGATAATACTGTTTTGCTAATATATGTAGGTTGAAAACATGAAAAGTGTGGGTTTGAAGTGGGAAAATGTATTGTAACTGTATTGATGATAAATGTTTTTTGCGATACCCGTTAGAGGTCACCACAGCATTTCATGGTCTTCATTATTAACTTGGCATGGTTTTTACACCTGCATCAAAACTATGCCAAATCAATAATGCAGATGACAATCCGCTGTGGTGATCATTAAATGTAGCAACTGAAAGAAAAATAATAACTGTGACGGAATACAATTAAAGCAATTGAGGTCATTCACGGTGCTCCAGCAGCATAAACCTTACACTAGTACTTGAACTAGCGGTCTCCCGATCAATAGTATAGCACACTAGGCTACTTATCATTTGAGTATTTACCTCGTGGAAACATTAATTTAATTTCTTTTTAATAATCTGAGTTTTAGTTGATTCCAAACTCTTCAAACTAAATCTAATTTATATGGTATCATCCCCATGCTTCTGGCCTGGCCTTTCTTTCAAATTTTAAAACTCTGTGTAGACTGCCCCTGGTCCAAGACCTTAACCGTATTTACTGTCCTATTTGCAGTTCTCTTTCTGACAAATTCAAGATTTAAAATAATTAGCATGAAAACAGAGCAATTGCTATTAACTGGTATTTATGTTTGCTGTTTAAAGTAAATATTGATTCAGTGGAGTGAGCTGCCACTATTCACTTTGCACCAAGTAGGAAAATTGGGATTAATTCATATTGGTTTAAAAATAAAAAAACACTCATTATTTAGATGAATAAATGATAATTATAAATACATTATTATTGTATTTCATTGAAATAAAAATAATAGAAGGAATCTTTTCATTTATTTAATATTTAAAATTGGGAAAGAATCATGAAACCAGTATTGTAAATCACGGGTAGAGTGTATCGTTATATCCCTGTAATCTAATAATACTAAATCAAAATACATTACACACAATCTGTGTTTATAAAAATATGTTTGCATTTTTATTTATTGGGAATTTCAAAACAAATGGCATCACTTGTCTACAGTCACGGCACATCAGCACACAGATTTTGATCACTCACTTATCGTTGACATGCATTTTTAAACATGGTATTAAGCCAATCGTCACTTCTTGCATGTCTTTTTGTGAAAAAACTTAGTTTGGGAGACCAGACGGACTTGTTTGTAATTTCTTGTGGTGTGTGACCCGCCATCACTCGTAGTGTGAAATCCAAAACATCTTACAACACTCTCAATTGTAAGTGATCGTCAAGTAGTGTGAACTTGCCGTTACTGAGGTGGCCAGAAGACAAGCATTTTTCCTGTCAGTTATTTAAAACCATACCAGTTGATATGTAACCAGCCTGAGGCGAATGAAGTGCAAAACACTTAGCATATTAGCAGCTTAAGTGTTTTATTCCCCAATGATACGTTGGCACACTGTTCAGGTTGTATTTCTGCCATATGTTGAGCCAAAGCCGCTACGACTACTCTGACAAAAAGGGCAAAGTTACTAAAAATAAGTAAATAAATGAAGTCATCATACTTGCACATGTACTTTAAGTTTTGTTTAGTAATTACTTTCTATATATTTATGTCTTTATTTGTCCTTGGTGATGTTGATCATTAGGTCATTATTTATGTAAACCTTATGTGCATAAGGCAGAAATACAACCTGTACAGTAAGCCAGCCAGTCCATTGGTGGTGTGTGTGTGTGGGGGGGGGTCATTTTTTTAATTATTCTTACTAACTGGCATGGACCCACGGTCATGATTTGTAAGAGAAAACTGTACACGGTTAAAACTTATGCGGACATAGTGGTTCACATTTCAAACATTTCATAGCTAAAGCTCTACACAGACAGTAATGATGGCTTGTTTTATCTTGAGTCCACAAGCCATTTTCTTTATTCTGATCAGTAGATTGCACTGAGTTTCATCATTCCTACAGGTCTGCATATCTTCTTTTTCTTTCCTTTTTCATTACAATGTTTGCTGACTTGCTGCTTCTTTAAATGTATTAGGATTTGTTAGCAATTCTAACAAGCATTTGTTTTTCTTCCTATTGGAGCACTGTAGCACAGATGATTGTTAGTGCCACACTAGTTCAAACCACCCCTTCAGTCACTTTTATCTAGGGAGCAGCTTTAATTCTCTTGGGTTTAATTTAGGTACACAGGCACCTTTCCTCCCAAAAAGGATTTCCTATTCAGTATTATCCTGCGGCCCATGGTTCTACCATTCATGTAGTGTTTCTTGGTTGTTTCAGACCCACCAAGTCTCAGACCAGTATGAAGGGTTTAGTTAAAAATTAATACATGACATACACAAGCAGGGTAGTGTAGCTGGTAGAGAGTGATAAAAATGTCTTCTAAATTCCTTGGTTTACTTTAGTCAATCTCTGTGTCTGTTAAAAAACCCAGTAAGCTCTCTCTGTCATCTTACACATGCTCCAGAGAAGTGGGCTTTTTTAGTCCTTAGATGTTTTAAATGGCTTCCTAGTAAGGTACTTTAAATTTGAACTATGTTTTGACTGAATAACGAAAGACCATTCAATGCTCCCAGCGTTCAGTGTGGCTTTTCTTACAAAAAAAAACACTGAGGGAGATCTTAATTAACATGCTAGGGTGTTGTGCCAATTCATCCAGTTTTTTTAAATGAAAGAAATGAATATTTGGGAAATAAAGCCCACGCAGCATCCCCCTTCTAAGCCCGCTCCAGCTGGTGCAGGCCCTGGTTACCACCCAGGTGGAAAAGTGGGAATCTCCCGCTCTGATAACGACAGTGACTTCAGCAGACAATAATTGCTCACTGTGTCTGCTGGGTGGAATGACTAGACTAAGTGGGCTAGGTCTTCAAACATTGTGCAAGGACCTGGTTTGCAGGTTAAGGCACCTGTGCAGAAAACATGGAGAAGAAGCTAGGGGTCCACAAGGACTGTACAGGACTGTACATGTCAAAGGAGGCATGAGCAGCAATCTACCCTCCTCAAAAGCAATCAGGACTTTCCAGCAGCAGAAGCTAAATTGACTACGGTAAATCAAGAGAAAAATTGAGAAACTGCAGAAATAAAAAAAAAAAATCAATAGAAAAATAAGGTCGTGTCAGAAAATACATGGGATGGAAAAATGGCACGGTCTGGTGTGTAGTCTACATGAATCCAGTGGCTACCTCTAAATAAGCAGCCCAATTTGAACAATATAAATTCAGTTAGCATTTCTGTTGCTGAAATAGTAGTACATTTAATTATGTACAAATTACAAACTTTTTTTCTAGAAAACATATGTCTTTTATAATTGAATAAGCAATTACAAAATATACAACTGAGCAAAATGATCTAATATTTTAAAGGTTTTATGGCGTTATGCTGTTAAATTATAGCATTTAAATGAAGCTAGCGCAGCTGTTTTAGATGGATGTAATGTTTTGGTAAATGTTATGTATTTTGAGTGTGAAATAAGCCATGTGCTTGAACTGAGATTAATTTGGGAAAATTAAATAGAATAATTCTTACCAAGAGTAAATTTTAATATGATTCACCATAACACAGATTTTGTAAGATGCAAAGCCCATAATTTTGCTAATTTTTATAGGAGAAATTAACAGAAAAGCAGATGGACTCATAAAGCACTTGCACTAATTATAATTGCTGTGTAATGTGCTCAATAAGGGGAAAAAAGGGATGAAAACGTTCCTCTCACTCAGACGTTCTAATATGGAAGCCTGTTATTTTGGGACAGACAAAATCTAGCTGTTAGATCCACTTAACGCATTTAACATAATGGCAGAACACTGTGTGAATGTTGTATGCTAATGGAGACATTAATTGACAGTTAAAAGTGAAACAGTTTGAAGTATTTTATTATAACCACACAACACAGGATTACAGTTCAAAGGATGTGAATTTATTTTTATAATCATCACTACATATACACTCCCACTAAACACTTTATTGGGTTTGTTTGTTTAATTGGAATTTTATTATTTTGTTTAACACTTTGGTTATATCCATGACATAATCTGTAGTCACTGGTGCACAAGTTTGTCATGGACAATTTTGTATCTCCTATTTGCTTCGCTGCATGACTTTGGACTATGGGACTAGCACACCTGGAGAAAATCCACACACTTATTGGAAGAACATGCAAACACTACACAGAAAGGATCTGGACCGGCCTATTTAAGGATCAAACCAAGGATTTTCTTGCCCTGACACAATGCTACTTATTTCTGCCATGAAAACAAACATGGAGGATTTTAAAGAGCATCTCCTAGAGCCAGTACGGTGGTATTGTCACCTTTATGATTCCACGCTGAGGTTTTATGAAGGCACTCAGAATGTTTTAAACTCACAGAGACTTAAGTGTAAAAACCTCAGTGACGTTTTTGGTAGTCCTGGAGCTTGTGACTGTTAAGCAGGTGTGACAGGTATAAGGAACAGCTGAAAGTACACCAGCTTGTAAGCTAGCGAAGCACGTTCAGCTTTGTGCATTGCTCATGAACCTAGTTTTGTAGAAAGTATGCAGAGGCCTTTAGCCGCCATGCCACCAGTACGTGTCACTGCAGTGTTTAAACTGGTTTATCGCTCAGTTAACATCTGGTCAGCGCAGATCCAGTGGGAGAATATATTGTGATTGATGGTGTATCCATAATAAACAACTTCTAACTCTAGTTTCAATAGACAACAATCCAAATACAAATCTAATGAATCACTTTTAGAAATAAACTACTGAATATGGGCAAATTTAGTGTAGGAAATTATTTATAAATAGAAACAACATCTTAACATATAATTTAATTAATCTGACAATTTCACTAAGCCACAAACACTAAATCATACACACTAGCTAATCCTTGCTTATTATTTATTAAGTAGCAGAACATGTCAAATATTCCACGGCCATCATTTTATGTAGATGACATTATCACACAGCAAATAGGCCAGTTAATTAGCCTAGCTTTCTTTAGGCACTGTTAATAAACCTCAGGGTTACTGGGATTTTATTGTGTGCCTATTATGATGTACACGTTATATTGGTTAATAACTAAACTGACCTTTCCTGCTTTAAGTACCTGGTTTTAATGGAAAAAAATGTTATGTATGCACTCGCCAACATGATTTATTTGTTTGAACTTTTATTTCAGTTTTACAGAACAAATACTGTAATGCTTAGTAAAAAACACATTGTTAATGTCCACTGATTTGTCTTTTTAATAATTTAGTGGTACTTTGTAACTCGACCTTGTCTAAACTTGAAATACTTGTACTTTGTATGCTTTAGCTCTGCGTTTACCATACATTCTAGAGAAATTTGCAACTAATAGCTGCTTTGTTCAGTGCTTGGCTTCAGAGTTTAGCTGTATTCCTTTATCCTAATTAGGGTCCTGGAGGGACGCTGGAGCCTATCCCAGCTCCTCAATGGGTGCAAGGCACTTTAAACTTGTGTAATAGCTAAAGTAGGCATGTTTAAATATCAGATTGCCTTAGGTGCATTGCTACCTCCCGGCCGGAGGTTTTTTCACTTTCACTTGTACAGTGATTACAGAAAGCCAGTTTAGTCCTGTCTGTTCTATGTCTGTTTGGTAATGTAACAATAATTATACATATATTTATTACACAGTAAGGCGTTGTTGCTCCTACAATAATCACAATGTAAGTAAATTATCTCAATACACTTTTAACAGCACACACTACATTGAATTGCTAATGAAAAATATCTCTTTAATTGGGCTCTTAGTAAATCAGAACCTTGGAGTCAGACACTCAGACAGATTAAAGTGTCTTTACATAAATCTTCATCAGTATAAACTGACAGCTTGATTACATCTCTTTATAAAGAAGTAAGTCATGACTTCCTTTTTTCCTACAGAGCATTAATGCTTTTACCCCTAAACTCCTGAACTGTGATAAGGGAAACTGTGTGAGATACAATTGTGTTCTACACAATATATTTGTAGTGCAATGCTAAATCTTCTCTGTAATTCTTCCATAGGCTTTTAAGAAATGCTAGGCTTCATGCCATAGGTGTTTATTTATTTATTTATTTTTACCCAGAGAACATTAAAGAAATTCTCATTCATGTTGCAGCTCCATTACATTATACAGTTTCTAATTCTGTCAGTGAAAATCATGCCAGCTCATTTACTGATAGCCCAGGTGAAAAAGCTAACTTTGCACTCAAAGAAATGCCTTTTTGACTATAAATCCCATTTTAAAACATTTTTAACTGCCATGCTTGGTTGAGAATACGTATATACGTATAAGAATACATCTTATATAATAATCCCTTATTTATAGTGAGATTTAAACAGAACAAACTATTTAATTCATTCATCCTATGTGTGTTTTCAAGACTTATTTCTGCCAGATCTCTATGGTATGTAGATGAACCCCCTCCTCGGTATTCTGGATCATTCTTTAATACTGCTTGACACAAAAGCAAATGATTTTCTTCTCTGCCTACATTAAGAATGCATTCATAAATCTAAAGGATGAAGACAATGAAGACTTTTTTAGAATCTAACAGAAAAAGGGAGCTTTGCTATTTGGGAGATATTAATACATTCATACCACGTTTATTTATTAATTCCTTTCTTTTAATGCTTTTTTTGATTAGTTGATTGCATCTGTGAAGTGCCATCTTACAGATGTTTTACGGAGGTTAAGTTATGTGAGCTTTGAGTTATGCAGTAAGAATAATGCAATATCAGGTTGCTTTGATAATATGAAAGCAATCACAGGTAAATAATCCATGATGGAATTGTATGAAGTACTGTTAATCCAAAGAAAGTTTGTTTCTTTTCTATAGTGGTGACATAATTTCTTTAACAGGCCTACAATACAAAGTTCTGACCTTTTCATTGGTGACTATTGGTCTTTTAAAGTGCCAGTTCTTTTCATAAGCATCCATTGACCTTTTTCAGATTTTGAGTTTAAAATGATGTTTTGAAAGGTAATATTTTATCCAAATCGGCGTATAACACAGAGTACGGTCTGAGTAATTGTGGGTCAGCTCCTTGCTCATGGGTCCAACAGCAGCAACCTGACCATGGTGAGGCTTGAACCAGCAACCGTCTGATTCCTAGTCCAGTACCTTAACTATGGCGCCATGACTTGAATTGTTCTGAATTTAATAATGACAATCTTGCATCATAAAATCACTTTACAGAGTTTTTATTATATAAATAAATATTTTTATTTATTTATTTACAAGGCAATGGTCTGAATGAAGTCTGCCCTGTTTTTTAATTGTTGTATTGGTTTCCTCATGATACTGATATCTAGGCTGGACAGATGATCTTTTGTCCAAAAATGTTACTTTTATGAATTTGTACACCATTACTAGTTACTATTTTAGATTATTTTTCCCTCGCCAAAAGGTATGTATGCAATCAGCTATGAAATAATCACACACCAACTGCCACAAGAATAAAATCTCACTGAAGAAGAGGGCAGCTTGGTGGCCTAACAGCAAGAAGGAGCTAGGGTTCAGTGGTTGCAGTCGCTGCTGTCCATGTGCTCTGACCCCAACTTCCAAACAAGCTGGGATATGCAAAAATAATAATTTTATTGTACTGTACACATGTGTTTGTGCAATGGCAAATGAAGGCATTCTTCATTGTTCCTCAAAAGAGTTGGGGATGAGCAGCTCTTTCTCACTAAAATAAAGTAATGAGAAAGGCTCTGTGTTACTTTTCAGAGAAGCAATTTAAACAGGACTGTTTACAGTGAAATATATCCTGCAGTGTCATGAAGGATTTCAGCTGAGTATGCGTCTCACAATTTTCTCAGATTTCTAAACCAATACCTCAGGCAAACTATAGCTGTTTAATGTTTTACATTTCATTCCTGTTTCCTTTTCTTTACATAGTGTATCTATTGAAAATGCATGTGATACACACATTTCTTAATAGAAAGGGGTTAAAGACAATGAACTGAACTGAACTGTCAGTGGTCATGTCATGCCTGGTCAGTGTATAATTGTCCATTGCTTAGATTCCATTGCTTCCATTGCTTAGATTTTCAGTTCTGATGGCTGCATATCTATTGTAGTTGAATGTACTGTGTTCTAAAACACATTAAGCTAATCAGAAGTATTAAAACAATCTGCTGTTTAAGGAACATTAGCTCTTCTATTGGTCCCCACCAGTATAGCCTTTATGTCCTCTGGTGTCATTGAATTTCTATGCCAAGTGCTGTGAGTAGCCATCAGCCTAACATTTAAAATATCCCTGAATGAAACTTGCACAATTGTTATTAACAAAATAATCATTGCCGTGCACATTTTGGAGGTGGAAGTGGTTTAAAATGCGAACTCCCTTAATTTGTTTTTACTTTTTATTTTTTTTATACCGCATTCAGGATATAAACATCCCTGATGAGTCTTACTTCATTTTGGGAGAACTTGGCTCATTATTATTTTATGTTGGAATACATTCATTATGCCCAACTGCAACTCATTTCAAAGAAGCTGAGGTTTTAAAATTACATACGTACCTATACAGTATATACAAAAGTACTTATAGCAGTAACCTTTAATACAAGTGTGCAGTATGCACACAACCTTAGATGTAAATTTTATTGCTCAGACTGTATACTGTACTGTAAGTCGCTCTGGATATAGGCGTCTGCTAAATGCTGAAAATGTAAATGTACTACATCTACCATATTACAATTATCCCATGATGCATGACGTCATATTGCCACAGTTAACACCCCACTGTACATTACAATCATATTACATTACATGTCCCTCTCCATAAATCTTCAAAACACCTTTACAACTCCAACTGAATTATGGGATAAATTGGTCCCCTCACTGCTAATTGGCTCTAGCTGTTCTCTATTTAAGGGTAAGTTAGTGAACATTCACCTGGGTTTACTATAAGTGACTCTGTTAAAAGTAACTCTGGTTGTTTGGTTTTGTTAGCATTTTTAATGTGCATCCATCCAACCACCTATCCATCCACCCAACCACCCATTCATCTGTCCAGTTTGATTTTGTCCTTCTTAGTCTGTGTAGTTTGTTTAACCTCTTTAGTGATGGCATAAGTGGGGCTCTTGAAAGATTGAAGCAAATGAAAGAAATGGATTGGAAAAATATTGGAGGTTGTGAAACATTTGAATCATCAGTTATATCTACGTTGACATTGAATGATGAAAGGTGTCACCAGAAAGTGGTTGTATCATTTCAATAAACCAGATGTTGCTGCCAGATTAAGCTCTTTACTTGTTTGTAATGATCATGATCTAAATGATCACAAGTGGCAATATTTGGACTTTTTCGAGATCCTTCCATTTTATAAACGATATAATTTGAAAAATAATGTAATCACAGTTCTGGGATCAGTAATAAGAATTTTCAACTCATATTTACACTTATTCGAAGCATTCTGTTTAAAAAACATTCTGAACAACTGTGGGAAATCATTTGAAATGTTTCGAAATAGTGTGACGTAATAAAACCTTTTCTGGAACGGTGACATGACTTTCTCATTTTGAGACTTCAAAGCAACATTGAACTTCAAATGAATCGGTTCAGTTTCCAAGCTGAGTTAGGAGGTTGACATCACTACTGTAAGTTTTTTAGCATTTTGCCTTTGCCTGTTTTTATTAGCTTTAGCATTTTGATGGCCTGTACTTTAGCCATTACTTTATTATGAATGTTTAGTTGTATCTGTAATCTAATTCATGAGTTAGATTAGCAGTTAGCTTATTTCATGTAGGTCTAGTTTAGTAGTTACCATTAGCTTTAGTAGGTTGTGTATTTGTCTTGTTCCAAGCTGCCTAGTGTTTGACTTTTGTCATAATTAAATAGTTTTCTGTTGTTTCTTTGACTGTCCTGTGGCTGCAAAGCACAAATCATCACCATTTCCCCCCCAAGCTTTGGTTGGTTTGATGTTTGGTTTTTGCTTAACATGGTGCTGCACAAGCTGACCAAACAAACCTACCTTGTTCTCATCAATCTCTTTGCTTACCAATTGTAGTGTAAGACAGGGTGTAATGCTGGTTCCTGAATTATTGTTTACATTTTTTTTCCTTTGGACTTCTTGCAAAGCTCTGGAGTTCCATACTGCTAACTGTTGCATCAGGGTTCCACAAATCTTTCTGTTCTGTAAAGGTTTGACTTGAACTATTTTCCTCCTTACTGCTGTGATGATATGGTCACTAAACTCAGTAAGTGGAAGCTGGTTTCTATGCCTTCTCCTCCCCTTTTAATTCTTTCTCTTTCTTTGAGATTTGTGTGTTAAAAATCTAACTTGTCCAGAGAGCATGGTGGGATAGTCAGGATTGGATCTGAGGTGCTTGAAAATTATAGCATGCCCGCCACTCACCGGAAAAGAAACTTCAATTAGGTTCAAAGAACGTCATCATTATTCCCCCTGCCCGATGATTACGGTTTGACATTTTAACACATGCAAACATGAAGAAATATATTCTACCCGTTTCCTTTTGGGTAGGCGGCAGGCAAGTGTGCAATTATCACTTCAGCTATGGCACATTTAAGCATTTAACCTTTTCTTTTTTAGTGGGAGATAAATTTGATGCAGCTATAAGTAGAATCAGAAATAATAAGCTCTTAGGTGGTGAAATTATCGTTTAGGATGAAATGGCTTATAGGGAAAAAAGATCACAGGATGACTGTGAAAGGTATATAATGTGAAAATGTTGAAGTTAAAGTTATGAAATTTTACTAATTTAATGATTGTTTCAAGAACTACTTTAGTCTGTTCACATATTCGAGCTGTTAGGCTAAATACTGGGTATATTAAAATGTATGGTTGTATATGAAGTTCACAGAATAAACACACACTAAGTTATATTATTTCAAGATTCACCTGCATGACATGATTAAATGTATGTCAATGGCCTTCTTAGTTAAGCTTGTGTGTTTTAGTCACATTACTTTCCTACAAGCGTATACAATCAAGTAAATTAATCAACTACTTATATGGGGACCCTTTTAAATCTTTACTTTACTGTTTGCTTATTTATGCCAGATACTCTTCCAGACACAGCCCTCAATAATTTAGTGTCTGATGCAGCACAATGGCTTAGTGGGCAGCACTGTCGCCTCAGAGTCATTGGCTCGAATCCCGGGTAGATCTAGATCCTTTCTGTGCAGAGTTTGTTCTCCCCGTGTCCATGCCACCAGGTTGATTGGAGACACTGAATTGTCCTGTAGATTTCTGTGCTGGACTGATGCCCTGTGCAGGGTGTTACCATGTGCCTTGTGCCCGTTAAGAGCTGGGATAGGCTCCAGAATCCCTACCCGACCCTGATAAGGATAAGCGATTA
>JAYDZG010000011.1:15133428-15147610 GCA_034509265.1 Microcambeva bendego
ACACACACACACACACACATACTAACCTATAGGGCAATTCAGGATTTCCAATTAACCTGACTTTAGACTGTGGGAGGAAACCGGAGCTCCACACAGGACCTGGACCACCCCAACTAGGACCTTCTTCCAGTGATCTCACAGTGCTACCGACTTAGCTCTTTGTTTTAGTACTTTACGATACCTTCAGCCAACATAAACACAAAAACAGCAGCAAAGATGCAGATCAAACAGTCAGGGTTAAGGTGCCTTGTAAATACTGTGAGGAAACCAACATTCTGTAGTTGAAGATACAACTCAATAAATAAAAATTAACCCAACTGCTGAGACTGCAAACCTGTAAGATTTAGTTTCAGTATAAATCTCTACTTTGCACTTACCTGGAAGACCATGATCTCTACCCCTTTGGAGGTTTAATGCAGCCAAGTCTAGCTCCTCAGGAATAGTAAGGACCATCAGCTTCTTTGTTAATTCCTCAGTCATGAGATGATGTGGGTTCTGTTTGGCAGCAGGTCGACCCAAAAGACCTCGCAGTATTGGATCTAGTCCTCCTGTGGAGATGTATTATGCAGAGAGGCTGATCTTAAACTTTTAAAACTCACCAATTATTTAGTTATGCTACACAATGCAGTGTTTGTTTACATGTATCTCATTGTTTACTATATATTTTTTTCTTTCCCTTAGTTACAACTATTCACTAAGCAATTGATTATTACTGTTTAAGGACACAACAGTGATTACTTGTCAATACTTGGCATTTGATCCCACAATGTTCCTATTACTCGTGATGAATTGACTGAAGATCAGAACTAGTGCTTTATGCAAGTGGGTTGAACTTTCACCTCACAGCAACAAGTTCCTGGGTCGACCCACAGATGGGGAGGTCCGAGTCCTTGTGTGGAGTTTGCATGTTCTCTCCATGTGTGTCTGGATTTCTAAAGCGAGTCACTGTTTTTACTTACTTTTTCTGTCTATAAAAGTTCACAGACAGCGGATATGCTTGAGTCAATGAGAAAAGCTATCCCTAGGCAGCAGCTGGGAGCAGATTGCCCTGGGTAAAAGGGATAGCTTTTCTGTCCTGCCTATTAATAATATAACACTAGCTAATCCTGGATGACTGTAAACTCACTATGAATAAGTCTTCTCAAATCCCTTTGAATTACTCAAATACATTACAGAGCCTGCAGCTTGTAAATGTATATCCTTGGTCATTACTATGTGATTATGATACTAAAGCTGGTGTATAGAAATTGACAACATCAAAATACAGAAGATCCTTTAAACAGATAAAAAAAACAGTGGTTCTTTGTAAATCAACTTCCCGTAAGCTTTGAGAGAATGCCATTGAGCAAGAAATTCATGCCCTTAAACTCAAGTTCTGCTTTTCAATAACTATACCACCGTAACTATGCCAAATCAATAATGCGGATCACGATTCACTGTGGCACTCTCTAATGGAGGCAGCCAAAAAACAGGACTATGGAATGGTTTCCCATACATTCTTATGGTGAAGATCCACTGAAGCTCAACAACACTCCCAGAACCAATGGGTGATGAGTTTCAAGGAACCACTGTATATGTTAAAACTTAGTAAAGAAGGTAATAAATTCTGATTTGGTATAATATGGAAGTATATACCTTGTCTCATGATCCTCCATGGACTGAAGAATGCTTGATGAAGACTTAAAGACGGAAAGTGTTCATGCTCCTGGAAGCTCTCATTCAGCCGAATAATGTGTGATGAGATTGTGGCATGCCCAAAGCGAAAGGCAGCTGTGGCAAACACATTGGAGACTGACGGATTTATCAAATCATCATAGCCTTGGTAAAGTCCAATGGTTCGCTTAAATGCTTCTTCTCCTATGATTTTTGGAATGTAATCTCTCATTGTGATTATCTATAAAGAAAAAAGATTCATATCAAGTGATTGAGAGGCCAGTCAGAATCACTCTGTTAGGTCCACATATAGGGCATCTCTACCTCTGATCCTTTACTTGCACTCTATGTATTTCCCATATAGCAATTTGGGGCCTCTCAATGTGGTTTATGTTGAAATCCATATGGCCGTAAATCAAAATTATGAAGTTTAACTTGAGAAAACTCCACATTGTACTTTATAATGACATGTGTCGGTCTGACTTCAAATTTGCCACCCTCTGTTTCCTGAGAAGCAGGGATGTGTATATTACAACTCTCCGCCCATGAAGCTAAAATGTAGCGCTATATCAGCCACTGGTAATGGTTTTTGGAAAAGTCAGAGCCTTTGGGACTTTGTTAAAGCAGTGCACACTCCGGTTGATGTATTCCATCTTTTATCTCATAAAACTTCTCTATTTTCTCTTGTCAGTCTCTCTTTCTATGCCACTTTAATTTAAGGACTATAGGCTGTGTTCAACCTTATAGATCCTTTTGTGGTCAGTTGAAATGTTGCTTTCATGCATCAGAGACCATTTGAGATGGACAGGCTTTAGATGTGCACCACACAGCCTTTAATCCGTAGATTTAGCTGCTGCTCATTGTTGTGAATCACATTTGTGTTTGCAATTCCCAGCATTAGCAGTTCTACATCGGCCTCTTTGGAACAATATACATTCCAAAGGCTTCCGGACCCAATATGCAAATGTATCGACTAATTAAATGGTACTTAATTTTGCCAGGTATTGTGAACGATAAAAGAATCAGCAGTGCCACAATAAAGATAGAATATTTCAGTTTTGCTCTGGGGGAACAGACCAAATAAAAACTGAATCCCTTAGCGACAAGTTATAAAACAAGAAGTTAAACTAGTTTTCTCCTACACTATACTAAGTGTGGTATGTGAGCAAACATTTATTTAAATGTATGTATTAATGAATGAATAAATATATCAATAAACTTTACTTGTGGGGGGACATACATTCACTCACATCACTCACTGCTTATCCAGCCAGTGTCACTATGGGCTGTGCTGGAGCTTATCCCAGCATTTCAATGGGCACACAGAAACACCCTGGGAAGGGATGTTAAATAATTTTTAATTAAATACTTTTAATACTTTTTAATTATTACTACAATAACAGGACAAAGTTTCATACGACACAAACAAATGAACTGAAGTCATATGCTATTATGCTAAATGCTAATCGCTACAGCTACCAAAATGCTAATGCTTTAACATAAAAGCAATGCTTGAATAAGATTCCAAACAAGTCACAAAACATGAAAACCCAAAATATCCTCTAATCTAACTGACGAATAGCCACTCCTGACTAAGCTACAGCACAGTCCTTATATACAGCCAGCATTCAATCTGCCATAAGGTTTGGCTGAGGATCATTAGCTCAATTGTCCAATCATCACGAAAAAACATCAACCATTAACAGAAATACTTAAACTACTCCCGGAGACAGGGGCTACTCATATTATGAGTTTTGTAAGTGCATAGGCACTGAATTAATGATGGAACACATACAGAGACTTTGCTAAATTCTGGATCTTCCTACTGTTGTATTTCAATTATTGCTGGATCCTTTATCCCTTATTCAGCACTCCATGTTGTGTTATTGATCTTTGTATGAACCCCCCACTTCCTGGATATGAATCATGTCACCAGTAATGAATTTCCCCTTTTGTAGTAGTTTGTCTTTTTACAGATTAATGAACAGCACTCAAACTGTATATTATTTTATACTGGTGGACCTAAACACTAAACCCAAAAGTTTATGAGCACTACTTATGAGTGATTAAGAGAATAATAAGCAATTTGGCAGTGCTTCATCATTAGTAATCATGTGTTGGAGGTTAGGTTCATGAACCATAAGTAATTAATAGAATACATTTTGCATAAATTACCTTAATAGCTTAAAAGCCATGTTCCATTGTTGTCATTGCTCAACTTGAGCTGTTAGATCATTCTGATTTAATTACACCCCATGCTTTTACTCCTGATCACAGTGCTTTATATTTAGCCCAATCATAAATTGTTACTTAGTCAACATTAAATTGATATTAGTGCACCCATTTTGTGTTGATTTCTGCCACTTATAAAATCTGACATTATTAACACTTACATTTACTTTTACTTACTTGGTTTCAAGCAGTATAAATCTGAGCAAAAATTTCATGTTTTGTCTGCTCAACTTAATTTAATTTATTAACAAACACCCATTCCTGTATTTCAGGTCTGCAACACATGATCAAGTTGGAGCATTTACAGAGGGTGCAATGGACTGACGCCCGGTCCACCCATTGAAGAGCTGGGATAGGCTTCAGAACCCCTACCCGACCTTAATTAGGATAAGTGATTTAGGAAACTGAACTGAACTGAACATTTACAGAGGATAACAAAGATGCCTCTGTACTGTGTGCAACATGTGTTCCTGCACTGTGTTATTGATGATGCTTTGAAGGCAACATATGTTGGTCTAATATCTATGTAATAAGTACTTTCCTACATTAATGCTGCATTACATATATATAAAAAACCTTTGCCAAAGGGACAGACACAGCCATATACCATGACAGACCCTGACTTTAAGACTTGTGCAAACAAAACCTAATAAACAGTTTGTATGTATCTTTTATATTTTTATAGCACTGTGGATATTCAGAAAATCGTTGAATCAATTATTATTATTTACTTATTTCTGCTTGTACCTGATGTAATGCTCCAATTATTTTGCGGGTCTCCTGATAGGTTTTCTCAGAGCTCCAGTGGGCGTTCAGTTGTTTTAATATCTTGGCAATACGATTATGTTCTCTCATCCAAAGTGTGTGCAGAGCAATTAAAGGCAGAACCTCATTCACCCTGCTGTCTCCAGCTAGAAAACACTCCACCCGTTCTCTCGGCCCAGCGCCCGGCTCCTGGAAGCATGCTGATTGGGCGATGTTGACAAATGGCAGATAAGCATGACCATCATTGTCAGTGGATTCACTGTTAACTGCCAGCAGGCCCTCAGAGCTTGACAAGTTCCTGAGTACATTTTGTAACTTGACTGAGTGTCCATAGACAGTAGAAGCATCAAGAAAGGAAGTAGCCAAATTCATCTGCTGTCTCTGGAGCATCTGTTGAGGGTGTAGAGCGTATGTCAGACCGTGTAGACAGGCTGGCAAAGAGCGGAAAAATGGGAGACAGCTCTTACTTCCAAAAAGTTTATCATTCAGCGGAATCTGTAACACACACACACACACACACACACACACACACACACACATATACACGGAGAGAGGAAAAGTACATTACAATTTCAAAGAGATATATTTATATTTGGCCTCGCCATTTTTGAGTAATTGGTGTTAGTCACAACATCTATAAGAAACTATTACTTAAGATACGACATTGAATTTTTCTTTCATTCGACCGTCTGGAATATCATGATGTATTTACTAGCCTGGTTCCAGAATCTGCAGTACACTTTTGTTATTATTGTTTTTAATGTTGTTTTTACTAACTCACTTTGCTAATTATCGAATAGGGGTTGCGGAGAAAGGGTGTGTTTGAGTCTGTGCAAGTTTTTTATCTGGCGCAAGGCACACAGAAATATCCTGGATGGAGCACCAGTCCATCAGGGCAGATACACACACACACACACACACACACACACACACACACACACACACACACACACACACACACACACACAAACCTATAGGGCAATGAACTGTCTTCAATTAACTTCATGTTTTTGGATTTAATGGAATTTTGCCATCCATTTTACTGTTTGTCATCCTCTTCCTCTATTACTTTAAACACTTTCTGGCACAATTGTTTGAAGACCTTGTCATCCAAGTTACTTTCAAAAGATTTTGTCAGCGCCAACTTATAATATGCATTGATATTCATCTTGTCCTGCTTTAATTGTCCATCATTTTAATTTGTGATGAACCACAAAGATAAATAGTCTGGGCAATTCAAAAATCTAATTCCTTGCATTTACATTTTTGGAGGGCATTTAGCAGACACCCATGGTAAAGAAGTGCTTCCTCAGTTACTATTTACTATAGTTAGGACTACAAATATGCTGATCAAAAAAACATCAGAAAAGGTATTTGATTAGATTTGTTTTGTGTAAAAGACTACTATGTGCATGTTAGTTTCAATACAAGTACAGAGTAAAGAAGTAGACATTTGATTGAAGATTGAGAGAGTCAGATGTTCAAACAGACTGAGGAAGTTTATTCCACCACCTGAGTGCACTGTCTCTCAAATTTTGATGGTGGATCAAAATGAGCGGGACTTATAGCTCAAAGTTTGCATAGTACAGAATTCTCTCAGGTAGTTCTTGACCAGCATTATTTTTTGAACTGAATTTGTGTGTGAGGGCCATGGTGGACAACTGCATTTTGAACCAGTTACAAATTTAATGGAGGACTTGGGGGGGAGATCTGCCGGGAAGAGTTTCAGTTTTCAAGTAATTAGACAGGAACATGATTGGCTTACATAGCTGACTTTTATTATGTATTTGCATAGATGGACAATAATAGGACCAACTACACAGTCCTTGAATGAAGATCCTCTCTATAACACCTGGTAGAAATGTCTTACAATGTAGAAAGGGTGGAGAGTGTGGACATGATACTGTAGATAGGTCAAAGAGGATCCCAACTGAGGATTTGGCCTCGTGAAGCTTCTCAGTGACAGCCACAAGGGCTTTTTCTGTGAAGTATGCTGCCTCAAAGCCTGACTGATTCTGATCATGCTGGTCATTCTTCATAAAAAGGGAGAACTGATTTTGGACAGCCCATTTAAGAATTGTGGACAAAAAGAAGAGTGGTGTTGTGTGGTGTTGTGTGAATCTGGTCTCCAGAGTGGGTTCCTTAGAAATAGGGGGTAGGGGGTTGTTGTTGATGTGTGGGAAGAAGAAGAGAAGGTCTAGTGGAATTCCTTGAAGGATGATACATAGAATCTAGCAGGCAGGTTATAGTGTTGCTGTGGGAAAGTAGTTCTGCAAATTCTTCTGTAGTGGATATAAGCTGGTGATTTAGGAGGGCTAGGATCAGTAAAAAGGACTGATTGATTTTTGTCAATCTTTTTCTGAAAGAATAGGGCAAAGTCAGCAGCAGTAAGGGAAGTGGTGGGAGGATTCAGTATTAAATAAAAGATGGCATGAATCTAGCACAGCTCTGTAGCAGACACTGTTTAAGCTTTGTTTTATAGAATGGTTGCTTTACATCAGTCACATCACTTCAGATTAGAAGTTGGACAGAAAAGAGCGGTAGGAGGTCAAGATTAAGTTTGTATTTCCTCCACTTTCTCTCAGCTGCTCTTAATTCTCTTTTGTTGATGTGTAATGCATCTGAAAGCCAATGAAACGGGGTAGGAGGTTTTCTGTGGTTTGAGAGAGAAAGGACAGAGATGATCAATTAAGTGAAGATAGGAAGGTAATAGTAGTCTTGAGTGGGAGAGTAGAAAGCACATTAGGGGGTGATTTCAAGGAAGTTGTAAGAGATCAGGAAAGAAGTCGATGGGGAGTGAAGAGTTTGGCAGATTGGAATAGTTTCTGTGTGGTTGAAAACATTATGGGTTGGGGGATGAAATGAAAAGGACACAGAGTGATGGTTGGAGCAGGGAAGTACGCTGACACAGAGGTTAGGAGTTGGTCTGCTGAGGGCCAGGTTCATTGAAGATGAGGTCAAATGATAACATTAGAGGAGGAAAACAGGAAGACCAAAGATTGTCAGCAGGGGGTATACATAATTATATAAGTATACATAATTAAGAATAAGTCCTATCTGCAGGGATGAGCCAAGCCATTTGTGGCCCACAGACAAGACAACTGTAATTTTAAGGGTAATGGGAAGGTACCTGGTAACAATGTGAAATCCAAAACAGGACATGTTAAAATGTGAAAGGTAAACAGAGGTAAAGGGGTATTTATTTTCCAAGAGCACACCTGTACTATCACACAACAGATTTTCTTGATAATTTCTTTTCTTTATAATTTCAAATCTAATATTCAGGCCACTAATTTGTCACTGCCTTGTGTATTGCCAAACATCAGATGTATTACAGCTGAAAAATAAAAATCACTGGTCTATACATTTCATCCCAGTGAAGTGGAGTACTGTCTGTGCAATCAAAATGACAAAAAAAAACACCCGTGTTTATTCTTTCTGATCACTGAAGTTTGTTTGCTGAAGTTTGACACTTGAACAATGTGTTTATCTTCCATCTCTAGTAGGAGACGTAGAATTGAAATGAAGTGTACCATTGTTTTCAAATTCTTCAGGTAATTGACACTGCATGAAGTTTAACTGCACCTCCTGTTGTCAATCGTCATCTATAATTGAACATGTATGACTGTTGGTTGCTTTGTTGCCTGACATTACTGCCAAAACTTGGGGGAATAAGTAATAAAATGAATATTTTAAATGTAAAATGTTTTATACCTTTATAACAATTTGAACTAAGGGTGCCTGTATTTCTAGAAAAGGCTGTATCACTTTGGTCTGATTTGTAAACTGACATAAAGGGTATCCAGAATCTAGGAGGCCAGTATATAAGTTCCTGTCCATGATTATGATCATAAATTCAAATTTGCAATGTTGTGTACGGTCAAGAGTGACTTTAAACGGCATTACATTTAATTTCTTTTTTACTGGTAATAGTACTTGGCAAATTAACCTGCCAAATTATTTCATCTCAAGAACTTTAATAGTATATGATTAATTTGACTTTAAGTTAAACAGACCTGTAATGAAATTCAGGTGTAGTGGTCCTTGACGAAGAATTTATTTTAGCAAACAGCCCAGCAGTGCTCTAATGTGCACTTTACTGCAGTGCAAAATGTTGTCAGCATCAGGTTCTCTCATTTAATTTCAAATCATTTTTTTCTAAATATTTAATTAGTTTTCTTAGGTTGAAGCCTAATATTCTGCAAATAAGCCAACCTACAGGTTCAGGGTGGTGGTTTAGATAGTCTGTGCTTAATCACAAATCACTAGCAGAATGTTTTCAAACTATTAACTAAAATTAATAACAATTTATTATTAATATTAAAATGATTTGGCGCATCTTAGAATTCTGTTCTATAGCCTGACATAATCTAATGAATACCAACAGGGTTGGTTATCTGAGGACTGGTGGAGAAGCACTAATTGTCTTTGTCTATGGGTTGGGTTTATGTATTTTAGGAAATCTTCATGGTGTAACTTGATATTCTATGTGTGTACAAAATCTGGTCCAAATGTTCAGTCGATCCCTATTCAAGTCTTTAAAAGATCTAAAAAAAATTAGACAAATGGCCCAATATCCTACATAGCTTGATTTTAAAAATATTTACAGTTGCTTTGAGGATAAAGTATAGACCCACTCCATATATTAATACACTATATGGACAAAAGTATTGAGGCACCTATCTAATGGATTCATGTGTTTTCATCACAACAATTGCAGTAATGAAACATCATTAATTATTTAAATAAAGGAGAATGAGGATCTACAGACTTCCTATGTGCTCAAAGCCATGTAAAGACATGACGAAAGGTTGGTTCAAAAAAACTGCAGTGGCCTACAAAGAACTTTGACCTTCAAAGTGTTGTGAGAAGTCTCCTAAGAAAAGTGGCTGTTGTTATAGCTGAAAAGTTCACATAAATGTCATTCCATAAATACTATTTGTATGTCCAACTCAAATACTTTTGTCCATATAGTGTGTGCACATAAAAATCTTTGGAATTAATAAAATAATCAGCCAGTATCTGTGCATTACTGAATAAAAGCAACAGCCATAATCATAATACAAAATCTATAAAAGATTTACAGCTATTTACGGCTATTACAGGAGCAAAACTGAACAAAGTCCGAACTACTGCCAGTATTTTAGGTGTGATTTGCAGTTGCCAGAGCTGCATAAATATGTTTTATTAGGTTGTTTGTCAACAGGATGTGGACACCCCAACACTCCAGCTTTTAGTTTTACTAGTGATGAGCAATAGCAATAAGCAAGCTCTACAAGGGTCTTCACAAAGCTCTGACATGAACCTCATCAATCACATAAATTGGAAGTTTAATTGTGAGCCAGACGATCTGATCTGATGCCCATAGTTTTGGAACAATATGTCCAAAGTAGAAGCTTACTGACATTGTAACACACATATACTGTATTGTAAGGTATTTTGAATGAAGGCAACTTGCTAAAAGCTAAAAATGTAAAACATGCAATTATGACCAACTGCAGGCTGATAGCACCTGCACAGAGATGGGGATGATGTTTTGATCAGGGTGTGGCTCTAAATAAAAGTAAATAAAGAAAATAAAATAAAAGCTTACCACACCATTGACTGTTTAATCAATGATGTGATTATTTGGTTTTTAGACCAGCCAATGCATTAACTAGCATATTTTTGGTAGAGAACACATGAGTACCCTCAGGAGACAGAATCCACACTGCTCCACTGTAACGTTCCTATTTAAAGTCCTTCCCAATAAATGTATGAATCCAGACATAATGGTCAATGGTTTATAAAACTCTCTTCATACTATTGCTCAGATGCACTGGTTTTGTGCTACTGACACCGAATCATGTTCACTCCATTATTACAAAAAGGTTTGTAAATGATCTGTTATGAATTTTTAAAGTTTGAAAATCCTGGACTGATGGTTAGAAAACTGGGCTTGTGATTGGAAGGTTGTCGGTTTGATTCCCAATCATAGCCGAGAGGTCACAACTGAAGTACCCTTGACGCCGTGGATAGGGCTGCCCACCGCTCCGGGCCCATGTGCTAACTGCCCCCTAGTGCTCACTAGTGTGTATATACAGTTAGAGCAATTGCGAGATAAGGCCCTTCCTCAAGAGCTTAATGACAGCAACCTGGAAGGTTGTTGGGGCTTGTTTTACTGCTACACCACCAGCACTAAAATACTAAAATATTTATGATTCAGTCTTTGTTGTGTATTTCTACAGAATATATCCCAAAGTATGCAGATATTTACTAATAATCTAACAGACATCTCATTTTAATAAACACATCTGTCCCCTTCCTTGTAGCTTTAACAGCCTCAAATCTTTTATGAAGGTTTTTGGAGCGTGTTAATGGTAATTCAAGCCTGTTCAGGCAAAAAGAGCATTTGAGAGGTCAGACTGCAGTTCTTGGTCACAGGGCCTTGTTCGCGATCGATGTTCAATTTCATTTTAAAAGTGTTCAGACGGCTAGGTCTCTGGAGTTCAACACTTAACTCATCAAACCTATTAAAACTGGATGCCTTGTATACACATGGTCATAGTCAAGAAAACCATTAAAAGACCTTTCCCTAAGTTCCCAACTTTCCCTTTCCCAGTATTTTTTGTTCTACAAATAATGTATACACTTGTTAGCAATTGGGGTATCTAAATCACTCAAATGAGTGTTACTTACATACATTTGGCCATGTAAGATAGATAATTCTAACTCCAGATATTTGACAAATATGTCAAATACTTATGAGTGTTACTTACATACATTTGGCCATGTAAGATAGATAATTCTAACTCCAGATATTTGACAAAGGGTCACGCTCAAGCAGAGATTACTGGCAGGTCACATTCATTTCAATTTGCTGTATAGTTTGTTTGCTGTGAAGTCGTTCTCTGGAACACAGCTCACATGTTCCTAAAATAGCTCTGGTGCTCAGGAGCAGTCCTTCCTCCTGCATGCAAGAACACTGAAGATGCAATTGGGCTTGAGTTTCATAGTATACTTAGAGAAACTCAACTACAGTTATGTACATTCGGGTTTATTTTCATTCTGTGTAGCGAATTCTTTATCATGTAGCTTTAGAAATAAATGAACAAAGACAGATGGTTATTAAAATTAAGTGGCTTGTTTGTGTTGAAGTGTAACTTTGTACTCTGTATTTCACTTTGAAATTAATTTTGGACACCTGCATATCTGCACATTTCGAGCGCATTTGCAGCAGGAAACTTTTACGTCCTGCTGTGCCCTTCATCAGGTTCTATATTTAATAATGTTTGTTTGTTTCTTTCTTTGTTTGTTTCTTTCATTTTGGTTAATTGTTCATCCTAATGAATCTTATCCTAATGAAGCCCTGTGACTGCTCAAGTTCGACAGGAATGAGTATAAAAGGCATCATTATGCCATTATATAGTTCTTGCCTTCCTGCTTCTGTTTGGGAATGCTGAGATTAGTTACAAAATACCACCACTCATTAATTCCCCCTAGAATTTTTATTAGTCACTGCCCCGAAGGAGTCTCATCTACAGCCAAGACCAAAGAGGGTCACCGCAGTGGCCCCCTATTTTCACTGGTGTTTATGGTTCGACAGAGATAAAGAAGCAATCAATAAGACATACACTTTTAATTTTAGCCTCCTTTCACAGACCATGATTCTCCTCTAACCAATGCCATGCCAAGTCAAGCTACATTTAAAATGAACTTTCCCAAGCTGTGTACATATACATCAACTCTTACGACAACAGGAGTCTGACCATTAATATATGTCCATGTAATATATTCTCGCAATGTTTTCATTTTTTTTCTATGGAGCTTAGAATCAAGGTCAGTACACTATGCACATACACTATATGATCAGAAGTATGTGTACATAAGACCATACACTTGTTGGACAAGTATTACAAAACCATTCCATTCTAGATTTAAACCACTCTACTTAGAATGTAAATCAGTGCTTAAATAATATTGTTACGTCATTGTGAATGTGGCATATTATTACTATTGTATGATTATCTGTGCTGGGTCTCTGTAGCCATGTGTGCGTTTAGTGCTCTCCCACTGTTACTCTGTCCCGTAAGACCAGTGACTAGATCACAGTTCAGTCTATGTGTGTTCCCTGTGTGATTCCAGAGAGTTCTATGTTCGATTGTGTAAAGACATTTACCTGAATTGGAAAGCAAGGCTCAGAATTTCCACACATGTGGAGGCAGTTAAGTCCCTCTAAAAAGGCAGCTTTGCTGTTGCTTTGTGGGGTAAAAGAGATGTCATGGTCTATGTACTGCCCCCAGTCGACCAGCAACTGGGAATAAGCTTCATCTTCTAAGCGGTACTGGCTGGAGATCCGCATAATTTTATTGCTGACCTCCCGAACCTTAAAATATAGAATTGATACATTTTGGAAAAAGGCAAGACATGTGGAACATACTCAGTTTACTCACAAAAATGTTTAGTAATGTTCTTTTAGCCAATTGTTTAAGTTTAAGGCCATTTAAAAAATAATAATTGTGTTTCGTAACACATTCATTCACAGCTAGAGAAGTACTAATACATTCCTGCTATATTAATGTGAACTATTGAAGCGTGCTCTTTTATCGCAGTGTATCTCTGGTTCATTTGAAAAATACTCCCACCTATTTTGTGATCAAAGTTTATATTTGATCAAAGTGTGTGCCATCGTTACAGATCAAAAAATAAGAGGCAGAGTGTTTGCTTTGGTACTCAAACTAATGAAATGTTTTGGTTCCATATCCAATAAAAATAGTAGCACTTGGAAGAAAAAGCACTCTGGATGAGAGCAAGGGTGGGAAAATAGTGCTGCATTTTTTAATGTGAGATTTCTGTGAAGAAAGGCCAGATTCATGTCAAAATAGGGATTCTTATATTTAATTCTCTATGTCTTCATAAAGTGGGCCTTATATTTTGAAACAAATATTAATCCAAAGGTTGTGCGCAAGCCTTACACTTTAAGCTAATAACACTTTCAATTAATAAGTGAAAGATGTGATTAATTAAGGGCAATTAAGACCATTGTGTGTAATGTTTTTGCTTTGTTTGTCAGCTAATGAAATATAATAAAGAACAATACGAAATATTTACTGAAAAGCAAATTACAGTGTGAATTACAGCAGCAAGAATGAAAACAATAAAATAATATTGTAATTAAAATGTAATGACAAACACATCCTAAAACAGATATATATTTTAAATTGAACATTTTTCTCAACACATACTGATGATGATGATTATGCGATTAGTCGCAGTCAACTCTCGGTCACTTGATGGATCATCGATCCATGAAGTATTTTGGCTATGATAGTGGAGTAGTTTGCCATTGCTTTCTCCACCCCTCCATTTATTCGGGCTTGGGACCGGCGTGCAGCTGTTTCCAGTTACACGGATGAATAAACCTACAGGACGATTCAGTGTCTCCAATTAACCTGGTAGCATGTCTTTGGATGGTGGGAAACCAGAGTATTCGAAGGAAACCAACGCGGACATGGGGAGAACATGCAAACTCCGCTCAGAAAGGACCGAGATC
>JAYDZG010000011.1:15179428-15190563 GCA_034509265.1 Microcambeva bendego
CTGGTAATGGTTATTTTTAAGCCTGTAAGGGTTGAATTTTGGGCCTTAAATCCTTCACCTCCAAAAACTGCACAGCAGCTCATCCTTTACGGCAATTCCCCTGCAGCAGTTTGTCAGTAGAGCAACAATGCTGTCGCCCTTTGTGTGGCAGATGCAATTTAACAGCTCAATGAGGAGAAGGGTTACAAACAGTTTCCTTAGCAAAATTTAATTAAAGAAATAATAACACCCAAAATGGAACAAATCAGATGGGAAAAGAACGTCTGTCTTTAATTCTACGAGTTATAGATTGCAAGGATAATTAAAAGCAATGGTGCAGTGGGAAGTGAAAGACTAAATATGGTCCTTACCTCACAAGAACCCAACTGGCCTAATGGGGCAATTTCCAATGTTACTATTCAACATTTTTTTTATTTTTACACTTTCTACCAAGGCGGCATGGTGGCTTAGTCGGTAGCACTGTCGCCTCACAGCGAGAAGGTCCTGGGTTCGATCCTCAGATGGGGAGATCTAGGTCCTGTCTGTTTGGAGTTTGCATGTTCTCCCCGTGTCCACGTGGGTTTCCTCCGAATACTCCGGCTTCCTCCCACAGTCCAAAGACATGCTACCAGGTTGGTTGCAGACACTGAATCATCTTGTAGGTACCTGTGATAGACTGGCGCCCCATCCAGGATGTTACCATGTGCCTGGCGCCTGTTTAAGAACTGGGTCTCCAGCACCCCTCCCTGACCCTAATTAGGATAAGGGGTTAATGAAAATGAACTGAACTGAAAATTTTCTACTACTGCTTTATTCTTATCAGACTCTTTTTGGATCCAGCTTCCCACACAGCTTGGAATGGATGCTAATCTATCACAAGATCTTGCCCTGACAGAGCTACTTATATCCTTTTGTAGATTCAAAAGAAGCCAGGAGGATTCGGACCCTGATTTGACCACCAGTAAGCTTGCACAATTTAGTGGTAATTCTCTAAACAGTTTTGCTAAAAATAATAGTAAACATAAAATTATTATTTTCCACACACATTGATAATTATTAATACATTTCTACACATATTCCACATTATAATAAATTACAGAACAATGCACCATATTCCACTAGCACAGCAAGGGGAGTGCCTGGTGGTCAGGATGACCAAACCATGTGTATAGCTCTCTTAACCCTAAATGGCAAACAGAGAGGTGTCTGTGTATGGAGAGGAATAAGTGACCAATTGTAAAGCAATTAGTGTACTGTAACAATGTGAAATGCTATGCACATATGTCATCGCTTTTCCAAAATGGAAAATTAATTAAAATTAATTAAAAGCAAAACCACTATTGCATTGCTGTCATGTCGCTTGACTTCTTTACTGAAAACAATACTCAAGGATTTACATAAAAAAAAATGATAAATTTGAATAAAAACCACCTCGAAATGTAATCAAAATGAAAAGTAATCACTGTCCAATCACAGGCCTTTACTGGAGCGTGTCTGAGAAACAGAAGTACAGACAGAAGTAATTGCTCGCAGCTATAACAATCAAGAGAAAATGTAATTTCGGACGAAAAAAAAAAAAGAAATAAAAAATTGGTTCAAAAAAGACCTATAATCTAAACAAGTAATTAAGAGAGACAAAACTAGAGGCGAGTGTTGGTAACGTGATTTTGAGTAAATGGTTCCTAAGGTCAAAATATATATATTCTTATATACAGCAGCAAAGAGTATTTATAGCAGCAGAGATGTAAACAGATTAAGGTGCAAAAATCCCAAATCTTGGGCAGGTAGCAATTTTTTTTTCAAAGATGCAGGTAATACAGTCACAATGATACAGCAGTTGAGATATCAGGGGAGTAAGGGGTGCAAATTGAAGCCTTGTTCTAAAGTAACACAGTAGTTGTGTGTATTTAGTTGTGTGTGTGTTCAAGTCCCATCATATGTTTGTGTGCCAGGGTCCATCACAAATGCATGTGTATTGGCGAGGACTTACCAAGTCTCTCACCACAAATCTACCAGACAACCTTTCTTTGACATTTCTCTAGCTATTTTGAATGATAAAATAGCTAAAAATGGACATCTTACTGCAATTGAACGTCGCTGCAAGTAATTTGTGGTCTATTGTTACTGTACGGCCCCCATTAGACACGCCCCGATTTTGGCAGAGGACTTTGTTTGGACAGCGGACAGTGCTGCTCTTGACTAAATGCAATTGCATGCTTTGCGTTTTGTTTTGGCACGTTCACACACAAGTGTAGAATACAATACAGTTGATCTGATTGCATTATTGGTGGTTTAAATTCTGACAAGAATTCAGCATTCAGCAATTCAGCATCTTAAATGGAAATTGACACGTATTGTTTTTCTTTTAAGAGGTGGAGTGACATTAAATCATTGTAGTGTATCTACTGCTTTTCATTTTGGCATGTTTTCTGCACGTCAGTGTTTAAAGGTAATCTCATGTGGATTGCATTTCAGTGAGACGTTTATGTTTGAAGTACCTCACGGTAAAAAGCAATACAATTGAACCTTTATTACATTTCGAGGTGGATTATATTCAATTCTGGCTCAAATTCAGCTTTTAATTTTAGAAATGCAATGTATTTTATCTGAAAGGTCAAGCGACGTGAAGGCAATGTAATAGTGGTTTTGCTTTTCATTTTGGCACATATTATGCATGTTAATACATATGTGCATTGCATTTCCCATTGTTCCAGTGCCGTGATTGCTTTTAAATTTGGCAAAAATCCCTCTCCATATCTCTGCAGAGTGGAAGGGTGAAAAAGTGTTGTGAGCGGGTTGGAGGAGGAGTGAGTAGCAATACACCCACCCCTAGGAAACAATCAGCAATCCCCATCAGGGAGAACACATTTCTTGTAAGAAAATTGAAGAAAATACATAAATAAAATAATAAAACATTTCTAGGAAAATTGGGCTTTATCTAGTCAAGTCACATCTCATATCCAGACATTCTTTGTACCTTGACGTTCTCTAAGCCGTTCTCAAAATCTTGTAAACACCCTCAATGTTTCCCTCATTTAACTTAAATTATATGTCCATGTGATGTAAAAAGGGGTTAGCGTTGGGGCATATTACCATGAGATGTGAGGAAAACACTTTTGCACAGATTTGCTCTTGTTTGCTTTAGAGTGACAGTGGTGATTCACTTTAATAAACAGCCCACACAGCCATGTTGGACTCCAATTCCTTCACAAGTTTTAATTATAGTTTTATAGATGTTTCAGTTGTATTTTTTTTGTGATATAGATTTACATTAGCCTAAAATATATGAAGTTCAACAGGACCATGAAACACATTAACAGGTTTCTCATATATCCTAAGGGGAAACATATTTTGAAAGTCTTACACGATGCCACTTCCAGAAAAAATAGAATCAGCTTTATTCAGATGTTTCGTGGTACCACTGTAATTACTTCACTCTGATTCTTTACAGTTCATTTTCTGTTCAATTTGCTAAACAAATACTTTGTTGCCTTGGCATTTTACCAGTAAATCTAAGCCTCTTATTTTTTGCATTTGTTTCAAATATAGCGTTTAACCTTTCCATGTCTAAATTTCTCTGGATTTACCCCTGGTGAACCAGTATTTACCCTGTTGGACTGCTTAGTTTATTATCATGCTTCATATTATGTCCTGCCCTGTTTTTTTTATGTTGACTGTACTGACCCCATCAGTTCACATGTCATAAACTATAAACTACATACTTTGTCCTAAGTAGCATATCAAATATGTGGAATAATAAAACTGATAACGTGAGTTTCTCCTCATTTTAATGCTCTATGTTTTGTGTTATCAAACTTGTTTTAATACTGTATGTTGTAAAATGAAAAAGCACACTTGTGATGTGCACATTTCACAGTTTTATTAGATCTGGTGTACCTGCACTGTGACTTGAGTCTGGTCAGCATGAATGTAAACATGACTGTATTAGTTTAACAAGCGGAGAAGCTTTATTCATGGTGTTTGTTCATAGAAGAGACATTATGGGTCAAGCCAAAAACAACATCCCCAGGAAAGGACACATCCAAGGAAGACCTTCAATGTTATCCTAGTTTGTCACTTGGACATATGTAGGGTCAATTAAGAACATTTAAGAATGTAGAAGAATTAAGACATTTGATAAAATGGAAGAGAACAGCATTATCACAGTAGAACATGCAAAATGTGCAAGGCAATGGATGTTTAGATCAATGCCTAAAAGCTTCCAATGTTTTAAATGGAATATGCCAATGGTGGTCTCAATGAAGAAGTGGGGTCAAGCGGAGTTCTAGAACTTGTGGGATAAGCCGGTGAGTTTCAGTTTTGGATTTTTGGACTTGGGAGAAACTGAGGAGGGGAAAAGGCATACAATCTTAAAATCTAAATATTGTTTAAATTGGACAATGTTTTGTATTGTTGCACCAGAAGGTGATTATGTAGAAAAGGGATTTCATTTATTTTTGAAAATCTTAATAAATCGAGATTTTAAAAAAGTGCAGAAACTTTTTGAATAATTTTCATATTTACATCTTTGTTGGTCATAACATACTTACTTTGTTTAATCTGCTTGAATTTTGGTTGGGTTCTCGTAAATGTTTATAATTCAAGGAATTGTGTGTGGTTTAATTATGTTACCTTATGGGTGAGATGCAAGTGGATCAAATGGATTCTATTAGATACATCCATAAACAAGGGACTGTTGTAATCTGCATTTATGTTAGATCCAAGGGCAAAAGTGCACAATTTTATTATATATGCATTATATATGCATTATATATGGTATTTACTATTAGTATAGAGAACCCACCTCCACTCTCTGCACCTCCATGAACACAGCTCTCTGAAAGGCCTTTTCCCAGAGTGCAACCTCTGTGCCCAGCTCAACTCTAAAACAGTGGCTCTGTCCATGGCCCACCAGCACGCTGAAGCTAAACCCATCACTGTCCTGCAGATCACAGTCCTTCTGCAGGCTTAAACACAGCTTTGGCTGGATCCAGCAGTCTTCCGCTATCCACAGCTACACAAAAACACATGCCTGACTCAGACTGGTCCAACCTATGGTTGTTGCTTAAAAGCAAAATGCTCATTAGCCTAGAGTACACAAGCAGTGCTATAAAATGCTGACGATAAACGTGGAAGCCATACCTTATGAACTTTAAAAAGAACCTCACAGAGGTTAAATGTGGTCTCAGCCTGAGCCCAGTCTGATGCTTCAGCCTGAAATAAGAAAAACAAGAAATAATTAAAGAGTCAAGCAGTTCTTCACAGTACTGTAAAGCCAAGAAATGTTTCATACTGGTTTATCCTTTTCCAGGTTATAGATGTGTTATGTCTTAAAATGCACAACATATTCCACCATTTAACTGTAATTATTTTTCCCCTGGCTTTTCCCATTTAAGGTCGCCACAGCGGCTCATGATTGAGATTGTTGATTTGGCATAGTTTTACCACCACTGATTTTAATTATGCATCATGCATCAATCAAAACCAATTTTTGACAACTTTGGAAAAAAGCCTATAACGGCATTGCTAAAGACCCGGATGTTCATCAGACCTCAATAGCATTAAACAGACAACAAATGGTGATTTAAGCACACTTGGGGTGTGTGTGTGGCACATTTACATATATTGTATATCCTATACACTTCAATTCATCTTCATTTACATGAAATCTCCATTAATTTATTTGAGCAAATTATTAAAACAGGTTACAGTCAACAAAAATGAAGGGAGAAGAGAAAAATGCACTTTTTGGTAGCCATGGGCATTGGATTGAAAACCAGAGTTGTTAAAACAATCCTATTTATTAAGAATTTTAAAAATATATGGCATTTTCCCTACAGCTTCATTTGCAAAATGTAAATGCCATCAGTTAAACATATTTTTGTTTGAGTGTCCAAAAAGATGGAAATCAAATGTCATTAAATACGGACTTTAGAATCAGTGAGGACATGAGGAGTAGTAATTGATCATGTCTGAGAAAGCGTAATGTAAATATAAAAGTGCAGGAACTTTTTGAAGACAAAAGCCATGTGGGGGCTACCTGAACTAGCAACTGTCTTTCTATTTTATGTTAAATTATGATAGTATTACTTTTCATAGCATTACAATTTCATTGCTTTGTTCCCAATCTTACCTTAGAATTTATTATATATTTTCAAAAGTAAGGTAAACATGCAGTATTTTTTCCTCTCTGCAGTTTTGCACATATTATTAAACTGTGACATAAATGAAGCCATGCTGATAACATCCAAACTATCCAAATATCCCAAAAAATCTAAATAAAGGCTAAACTCAATTTCAAAGTAGAGTTTCCTTCAGTTTAAAATTTCAAAGTGCAAAGGCTTAAATAGATACAAAAAGAATCATTAAGCTGCATTTCAACAGAAAAAGGTGATGATAAAACATTTGTTACAAATACGTTGTCCTATTATGAGTGATGGTAATAGCTTTTTCTCACCACAATCCATTAAAACTAATGGATTCATTATATATGACTATGAAGGATGCGCTGACATCCGCAAAAGCCTGATACTGCCTGAAGATGTTTATGGAATAAATGTAGCCAAGCACATGATTGACTGACTTGTTCCCACAATTTAAAAGCATGTCCTTGGATGCACTTATGCACTTCTTGATTTATAATTGGTGCAGAATGTGTATTCAGTGTGATTTTAAAGGGTTATGGACTTACAGGAGGGCCTCTGAGGATGTAGAGTGAGGAGCCTTTCAATGCCAGAAACTTGTAGCTTTGAACCTGGTTGGCTTGACTTCTGTGAAAATGCTCACACACCCAACCCATATGGATGATCTGTGTAGAGAAACATTCGCAAAGCTGAAAATCGATTGCCCTCCAACTGCAGAGAGACTTTTTCACACCGGTGCACTCAAAGCACATTCACTTTTTGAAACCAGCTGGGTTTGTATTGAGTAAATATGCAACATATCACATAAAATCTGCAATTAATATAAAAACTACAGATGCTCACATTAAGCTAAAAGCACAATCTACTAAAATATGTTGGAAAGGGGTGCTAGAGCCTATCCCAGCTCTTCAATGGGCACAAGGCACATGGTAACACCCTGGATGGGCTACCAGTCCATCGCAGGTACCTACAGGACAATTCAGAGTGTCCAATCAACCTGGTAGCATGTCTTTGGATTGTGGGAGGAAACTGGAGTTGCTGGAGGAAACCCACAAGGACACGGGGAAAAAATGCAAACTACTCACAGAAAGGATCTAGTTCCCCCACAAGGGGATCAAACCCAGGACCTTCGTACTGTGAGGCAACAGTGCTACCCACTAAGCCACCATGCCACCCCAGTTTAGGTTTAATTGCCAATAATACATAACAGTATTGTAATTGTCTTTTTGTATATGTCCGAACAGAAAAAAACATCCAGGTAAGCTTTACAAACAAGCCCACTGGGTATAAACATTCACTTGTGTTTTTTTAAAACTTTTTTAACAACCCACATTTTATTCATTCATTATTCATGTTTTGTGACCCTGGAAACCCAAACAATGCATCTTGGTGTGCATTTACATGAGAAACGTTTGTCTTGGCACAAACTATTACTTGTTTAGCGCTTGGCTTGAGCTTTGCGGTGAAACGTCAAAATCATCAAGCTATTTTTAGATAAATATGCATTTGAGAGGAAATTGAATTCTGAAAGCATCCACATGTATCTATGTTCAGTGTATTTTTCTCACTGTTTCACATTTAAACTTCTCTTATGAGGAGTGGTAAAAACACTTTGGCACCGGGTGTCTGGTCTTCTACGCTTCCCTAAGCAGTGTACCCCACACACTTTTGACAGAGTAGTTTTCTTCGCACCGGCTTGTGACCCACCTAAGGTTTAAAAATGCTTGCAGCATATTCCTAAAGAATATGGACATTAGAGAAATATTTCTTTTTTGGGGGGGTTAGGGGTCGCCACTGCTGCAATATTGATTTGGCATAATTTTTATGAGGGAGGAAACCCACACCGACGGGGGAGAACATGCAAACTTCACAACCCGGGAACTGTGTTCTTGCTGTAAAAATACATATATTACTGATGAACTACCTCGGCTTTTTCAAAAGTAACCATTCATCTGGTCTCATCACACAAGTGTGTCTAAAAAATATATGTCTGTTCAAAAGTGCAATTGTGAAGTCAAGCACTAACAAATGAACATGTTTATAAAAAGCAATCAACATTTCAATTCAATAATGTTGTGAGTGGGGCTCTGTGCAGGACACTAATGCTCCTCAACACCAGTCATCATTGACTTTCTGCCAGACACACATACATGCTGGAACCTTCACTAAACTGGTGTCACAAAGTTGGAACTATATTATGGAACTCATCTGAATTAATATAAGAAGGTGCGGCAAATATATGGTGCAGCAATAAATTATGCTAGCCTACTACCGCTGGGATCCTTGGTTGAAGTGGTGCTATATGCCAGTCGGTTGTCTACATACAGACAGGATTGACTATGTCTGAATTGGTCCTATTTTCTTATTTATTTTTAGCAGTTACAATTATCTAGCATGAAAACACAGATCCGGAAAACATAGTGACGGCATTCACCGACTGACAATAAAATGATATAAGCAGTTATATAAATAGATTTGTAAATCGTGTTCCACTTGTAAATAAATTAGTAAATTAGAGAAGTGCACTTTGAAGAGTGAAGACTTCTTTCATTCATCTCTATGTGTTGTTGCCCTTGGCTATTGTAAGGCGAGCTGATGGTATGTTAATATACCAGTTTTGTTAAAGGTAAAAAATGCAGAGGATATTAGTGGTTTCTGTGAATTATTATTAGTTATGTTATGAAACGTGAATTACTGTATATAGCGCTTTGTACATTGGGCATTGTCTCAAAGCAGCTTTACAGAGTCCAGGACAAACATAACAAAAACTTCTGTTGAGCATCCCGAGGGCAATAGTGGCAAGGAAAAACTCTTAAAATTACAGGAAGAAACCTTGAGATGAACCAGACTCGACAGGGACCCGTCCTCTTAGTGTGAACATCTCATTCTACAGTTAGTGGGTTCTGTGTGTACACTGTTGTCCCCAGATTGCTCTTTTTTCCTTCTCTGGTCACATTGTAATAGCCTCTTCATAGTATTCATGCACTTTCCCTTTTCTATCCCCCTTCTCTGTTGGAGGGGGCATGTGTTTTTGATTCATTACTTTGTTTCCATTATTTTTTGACAATTTCTCCTTTTTCTTTTTTTTACAACCCTAGTATTTCTCTACACTGGTTAATCGTTCTGAAAACAGGGTTTATTTTTAGTTTGTGCCGGTTTGGGTTTACAGATGGTGCCACAATATTACAATCCATCTCATCACATTTTGCAAATATGCAGTGCACACACAGTGTGTTTAAGACCTACTCACAAATGCTTAAAATCAATTCACTATAACAGCTTTTGTAAGGCTTTTTTACAATGGTGGTAGAACCAGCTTTTCATAACTTCACTAGCTTGAAGGTCCCATTTTATTCCAGAACTTGCTATTATTTAACAAAAACTTGTTCAAAGTTTTTTTGTGGTGCTAGCTTCCATTCAACCGCAAACACACAGTACTTAAAATGTAGATGAATGACAGATTCAAGCTGAAATTCTATTTAGTAGTTTGTTGAGGACAAAATGACATAAAAAGCATCAATGGAAACCAAAATAATTTGAGCTTCAAACATAAAGCACAGTAATAAAATAAAATCAGAGGTTATTGCAATTTTCATGTATTTCATCACAGAATTTCATAATTTGTAGAGGAGTGTATAAGTCCCTCAAGTGCCTGTATGCACTCCTGACAACATCTGGAGATGTTCCTGATGAGGGGGTGAAGGGTGTCCTGGGGATCTTTTCCCAAACCTGAATTGAGCATCAGTGAGCTCCTGGGTAGTCTGTAACAAAACTTGGCAGCATAAGATGTCCTCATACATAAAGTCTCCCTGACCTGAATCATGCTGAAAATTGGGACATGACGACAAGTCAACAGCGTCAATGCCTTTATAATTCTGTACTGGGAGTACTGGGGGTTTTGAAGGCATCATCCAATTACCTAACATCTGTCAAGGTACTATTGGGTATCATGCTGAGGTTAGTGAGACAAACCTCTGGGACTGTGCGGCTGGACTACCTGTGCAACTGGACTGACTGTATCGCCTCGTGCAACCAGTAGTCACAAGAGTATCAGCAGAATTCAAAATGAGAGAAAGTCAGGAGAGTAAAGAGAGATTAAAGAGAGAGCAATTTTCGGAGGACTGTTACCTGCAAAACCATTTCGTTTTTTATTGTTGTATGGCTGTTGGCTCTCTAGGTCACCTGCTGTCATTTTCCTTTCCACCAAAGCACAATTACAAGTACAATTGATCCCCAAACACTTATGTCTCCAAACTATACAGATTAATCCCTGAAATTTTATAGACATGGGCACATGCTGCAATAGCTGATTTTTTCCTTAATTACAGTATTTTGAGTAGTCAACCTCTCTAACCGAAAGTTTAATGCTCTTCCTTGTTTCTTCAAGCATACTTTTGGTGCAAATAAACTGTATAAACATTTTCTCAGACCAAAAGAGTAGTTCTTCAAATCTTCAGACACTGACTTTTATGATAATGTTACATATAAGGTGATTGTTCGATCCACTTTTTTATAGAAGCAACACTACATTGCAGAATTGTGCCCCACCACTTGAATCTTTTTTCTAGGTTTAGTTGTTGATATGTGATTTTCATCATTCTTATCTTGCCTTGGCATCCAGTTTTCCTTGATTACTGGGTTGATGGTTCGATTAGATTATTAGTTTCAAGGTTAGAAATATAAAGTGAAGTGAGTGGCACCCCATCAAGGGTGTTACCTTGTGCCTGTTGAAGAGCTGGGATAAGCTCCAGCACCCCTACCCGACCCTAATTAGGATTGGTTGTTTAAGAAAATGAACTGAACTGAAGTTTGTAGCATGGAATGCCTACCATGAAGTGTACATCCTCACACTCTACACTATGCTTTGTCTGGTGAAACACACAGTGATCCAGTTATTCTTTGTGGCTTGTCACAGTCTACATCTCTTAGGAAGCAGTAAGATGCTTTAACCGTTGCTGTTGTTTTGCTTTGCTTCTTTGCTTCAGGGGGTTGTATTCTTTTTTTCCTCCAAAT
>JAYDZG010000011.1:15227296-15248938 GCA_034509265.1 Microcambeva bendego
AGGCAGTCCATTAAAGATGATCAAAAACTCATATAGTTACTCTCATATTCATACATAGAGGTAATATGGAGTATAGAATCTACCTACTGTCATTTTAGGAAGGCAGAACTAATCCCACTTATAAAATTAAAGCCTCCAGTGAAAAAATACTCATTGACAATAATGGTAGCTAATGGTCAAAGTAAAGTTAATTATTATTTAATTAATAATTGTATGCTATTATGTATTCAAAATGAGAGTGTCTTTAAATAAACTTGAAGACCTAGTTCTACTGTTCTTTCTAGAACTGGTTCAAGTCCTGGTTGCAAAAAGGTGTATTTACAATATCCAACATTCAATCATTTGTATATTTTTTATCTTCATTGTATTCTGATTGTAAAGTTTCATCAGTCCTGTAGAGACTCAAAAGAAAATACTTAACCACTTTTCTAAAGAAAATATGTACTTTCACCCTGATACATTTTCCATATGTAAGTTCGTTATTCGTTACTGCAAAATAAAACAAGAGGAATGTTGATGTTGGATGTGTTACAAACTGTTGGCAAGCAGGCGTGTCTAATCTGTGATCTGAGCTCAGTAGTTAGATCAGTGCTTAAACACATTAATGCACAAGGGCAAAAAAGTTAAAAGTGATCGGAATAAGATTCTTTTAATAGAATAAAATGCTTTCTTATGTTTACCCAAATATAACAAACTCCAGGACAAAACTCCACAGCCAACCTCAAGAAACGCACTTAGGTAAGAGAAGAATGATTAACACAGTAATCAGCATTAAGATTGTTCTGATATCCAGCTAACAACTAATCAAGCTTTCGATTACATTTAAATCACAAATATACTGTTCCGCTTCATATTGTTGGAATTTATGTAGGGCAAAACTCATTAAGATATAAGCATCATTGTCGGCAGCTGAGTTTTTGAAAAAGAAGTCTTCAACCAACTTCTGTATAACACAAATTAACAGTGTTCAGAAAATTTTCTTTAACTATTTAAAGGTATCACCAGGAAATTATTAAAAACTGTAGCATTGACTGTTTTTGGCTTCATATTTGGGGAATTTATAGGCATTTTTTTACTTCATCAATTATTCAAGGTTTTTTTTTTGTTTTTTTTTTTGCTATTCACAGCTGCTCTTGGAACGTAACTCCCCAAATTTTGTGGGTTTACTGTAGCAGTACATTTTATAAGACACTACTTAGTCAAACTTCTTCCCAGCAGGAGCATAAAATCAAGCATATGGCCATACTGCCTAAACAGACAAGCACTGATTGTTGAATGGGGGTAATAAAGAACGCAATGACTTTCAACTTGCCCTTGTTTTATGACATCATCTTTCCCACAAGTCAGCTTTCTGCCCTACTAGAGCTGACATAATCAACTTTAAGTGCTATTATAGTAAAATTGTATGCAGAGTTGGAAAGTGACAGGCTACATAAGTTCAAGTAGTCAAGAGTCCATAAACATTAGATGTTAAGAATAAGACTTAACTTTCTAGAATTAGCAATGATCAAATTAAAAATAATAGGGTGATGAGACAGGGATAGAAAACCCTTCAAACCCAATACAATTATTAAAACTAATCAAATGCTTTGTTTTAAAATGAATAATCCCTAGTCAAGAATAGCTTACATATGCAATTGTTTCTTTGTTTATAACAATTTTAAAATTCATGTTTAACACCATTTCTTACATACATAATAGAAGAGGAAGAGCAATTCATCTTATGTACATGTCTTTCCTGGAGGAAAACCACAAATACAAGGGTAACTACTGTATATAAATTACACCAAGACCTTCTTGAAGATCTGAATATGAGGTTGTTGGGCATTTTATTGTAAAGCCACCAATTCATCCCAAAATGTTAAGATCAAGAATCCATTTAGGTCACAGTACTTATTTTAGCTTTTCCAACCAACTGGGGCCGGTTCTTCGTTCTACTTGTTGCAAACAAGGTTAAACATATATACTGTAGATCTATTTGTGTGTATAATTAATGTTATACGACGACAAGCAATACGTGTGGTGGAAACACCTGAATGATTTGAAAGTATGTCACATACATGTTGCTATGTAGTAATTGTCCTTTTCTATGAATTCAACTCAAATTAGCTGAGCTTTTTAGCCTCCCGTGTATTCTATAGTCTAGCTTATATTTAGCACTTAAGGTTATATGGATACAATGCCACTCTTATTTTAGATATAGAAAGCAGCACAATGATCATGTAACCCCTGTAGTCTCTCGGTTTAAACTAACAGTGATCATTACAGCAAAGAGATTGTTAATGCTGAGGCTGTTTGGCTTTGTTAGATAGTGCTTTCCCTGAGTGAGATCATTAATCATGTCTTTTGCCATCCTGATTGTGAATGCAAAGAGCAGCTGTTTGGAGAGAGAGAAGCAGTGAGTAGCTACAAGAGCAAAATATACATTTTATGTCAAAAAAAGAAAAGAAAGTACATCTGCTGCATCTTAATATCATTCTAACATTACAGACCAAACTAATGACTAAAACTGATAATTAAATTACTTACGACTTCTTCGTGCGTGCACTTTTCCACATTAATGCCATTGACCTACACGAGAGAAAAGCTCACATTAGACACACTTTTTAAATCTAATGAATTATTACAATAGTACACGGCAATGCCTGTTTTAATTGTACTTGTGGCATTTAAGGATAAAGTGAATAAGTGTTGATGGTCGTTAGTCATAGTAGATATGTGGAATGCAGTAGATTTGATCAGGCATAAAGACCTGAGTGACTGTGATAAATCTTTGCGGCTACACAAGTGGGTAAAAGATTCTGTAAAACAGCAGGGGTGCTCACAGGCCAGTGGTCCGAGAAGGAATAAGCAATGAACCGCTAACAGGTTGTTGGACGGCCAAGACTCAATGATGTACGTGGACAGGAAGGCTAAGGGAGAAGGGTATTGTTATCCAAATTGCAACTAAGTTTAATACTGGTAATGAGGGGAATGTATCATAACTAAGGCTAATTTCAATTCCTTTATATGAGTAATATAATAACTGCTGTAAAATGTGGCACTTTTTGTATCTTTTTTTTTATGGCAGTACATTGAACCCCCGCTTATTCACAGTTCAGGGTTTGCGAACTCATTCAAGGATTTTTCCTTGGAACCCAACCACAATAATTTGCAGAAAACCTCTACCTCTGATTTACAGAATTCACTAAAATCGTCCACATTTTTAATGTATTTTTCGTGGCAATATTTTTTAATGGAATGCATTTTAATGCAATTATTAATAATATAATTTACTAATTTTGTAACATAAATATTAAGATCAATTCAGATGGTCTGAGGTCAGTAGTGTAATAGGGTAATGGAGATCGCTTAAGTGTTTTTATCTGAAAAGAACCATGTTGGGTGCTGTTATTTTAGAGAAGACTTGGTTTTGTCTTTAACAAAACTGTTTTATTAACCAAAGAACCAGCATGATAAGGATGCGATTTACAATGGATTATTCCGATGGATTAAGTGCCCCTAAAAAGGTAACCTTTTCAGCAAAGGAATCATGCTTCATAGCAACTGAACTCAGTTTCCAAGCTCTAACTCCCACGTCCGCTCCAGAATCAGCCACTGATTGGATATTGAGACAGCTTACCGCTTTATAATCAATTCTACTGGATAGACGGACAGTGCGCGGACACAAAACACTGCTGTAGCAACAAAAAATGTATTTATGTATATATGTATGTATATATATTTATACCCACACATTTTTTCAAGGCTTTAACTACAAATGATTTACTGAAACACATCTGCACTGATCCACCATATTGACACTAATGAAACAAAGCAAGTAAATCGAATTAATCTTCACTGCAGATAAGCTCCAGCAGCTCCTTGATTCGATATCATAGAACTTCTTTGAACTTAGATTTTCTTTGAATTGTTTTTATCACTTATGTGTGATATATAGTGTGCTTAAAGAGCTTTTGTGCTCTGTGTTAAACATATTGAAATAGTAACCTGTGTATCCTAGGAATACTCCATATTAATTAATTTGGTCATTTTCAACATCATGTAAAAACCCTTTTGTATTTGACGCTAACTCCCTGTCTACAGTCAAAGTCCAGTCACCATGACCCCTGTTTTGACAATCAACTAGTGAATTCTGTTTCTTTCCAAGAAGTGGATGGCCATACATGTTGGCGTATGAGAGAAAATGCCATTAAGAGGGACCATACGTCATTATGGAGAGAACGTTTAATCGCTGCTAAAGCACTAGTACCAGATAACATGAGGTTTAAATAGATTTCTTGTGGAGTACATGTCTCAAAAGGTCAGAACTGTTCTGACAACATATTAAGCTGCGGTCATAATGTTTTGACTCATCGGTTAACAGCGACCTCAACAATTATTGGTTCCAAAATAAAATATCTGGAGAATTGGCTTAATCTCACACAGGGAATCCAATCATTATTTGAATTTAAATATGATTTTATTAATAGTATTTGTTTCTTGATTTGTTTTCTTGATTTTTCCCCAAAGGTCACTGTACTTGTTCAGTGTACTGTGTTTTGAGACACATTCTCCTCATGACTATTATCAAAATTATCTGCAATTTGCGCCACATTTCTGTTATCCTTCACGTTCTGTATCCTTAATGACTCTTGGCTGTCAGGGGTTCAAGAATCGTCCCTGTTTAAACCACTGTCAGTGGGTACTCACTACAACTGCCCTTAAGCCACTGTAGCTGTTTTGAAGATAATTTTGCCCAGTCACCTGGTCATAACAATTTATCCATGATTAAAGTAACTCGGGTCTCATCATGTAATGTAATCTGTCTCCATATTTGCACAACCCTTGCCTCATAAGCCTCATTATTAACATATTTGGCAAATGGTCCCTAATTCGTATCCTTTGGGCCATACTTTCTTTTTTTTTTCATCACTTTATATGTCCTGGGCTCCTTTCAGTGATCACAGATGGAAAAGCCTGAGTGTTTTCAACAGTGAAGTGCTCAGCCTGTCGCATCTATCTAGTGAGGACACTTTAAATATATCTGCCTAGAGCAAAATTGAACACAGACAAAATGTGTCTCATTTATGTTTTCTGTTTTGCTTGGACAGTGCTTTAAGTGACACTGCCTTTTTGAAAACTGGGTTTGTTGCAGCTAAAGCATCGACTTCTATAATGAGATCAAAAGTTAAGACCTCTGTTGACCTGGAGAAAATGAATCAGAAGAGGACATCATTAGAATGCAGAGAGCGCACTGCTCTGACATGCACCTATGGCCCGGGGCATTGTGGAAAATAAGAGGCAGCTAATGCTCTATTTACTTACCTGTAACACAGCATCACCAATAAACAGCATACCCGTCTGATCTGCTGCAAGCCAGACACATAGAGTCAAAGGTTAATGGAAACATTAGGATACAATTAGTCATTTTATAAGTGCTAATGTGATGGAAATGCCAATCAGACCTCTATGACTGTGTCTGAGGAGGCTGGCAATAAGAACCTTAGTAGTGCTAAACATGGCCAGTTTTTATTAAATTCATATTAAACCTAAAGTTAATTAACCTTTAATAATTAGTTTAAAACTAAAGATCCTAATTAGATCAGATGGCTTCAAAATGTACTATGATTCATAAAGACTGGTCAGGCATAACATTATCACCACATTCCTAATATTGTGTTGGCCCCCCTTTTGCTGCCCCACACACAACAAAATGTGATGTTCTGTGCATTCTGACACCTTTCTATCGGAACCAGCATTAATTTCAGCTATTTGAACTACAGTAGCCAGTCTGTTGGATCGGACCACACAGGCCAGCCTTTGCTCCACACATGCATCAGTGAGCCCTGACCATCCATGATCCTGTTGCTGGTTTACCGCTGTTCCTTCCTTGGACACTTTTTGATATATACTGACCACTGGATTCCAGGAAAAATGAATCAGGTTTTGTCTCCATGGAGTTTGTATGCTCACCTCTGGGGGCTCAGATTTCCTAAAGATATGCAGTCAGGTCACCCTATAAGTGAATGTGTTTAGGACTGGGACTGGCAAACTGTCTGGGAGGTTTTGTAACTTTCACTCTTTGAATTGGACACAGATGACCCTGAATATGGTAAAACACAATGAAGCAATTTTCATGTCTATTAAAGTCATGTATAATCATACAATGTGTTGTGAAAGCCCAAGCAAACTCTATGAAGTAAGCTTTCGATCGTGTCTATTTACAGACTAAAAGCATGTTTGTGATACTGCCGTTCTGTATACGGATTCCTGCTGGTCTGAAGCCATGAATAATTGCTTCACATTTCTATACTTATGCTTTTGATTTACAATTCTCTACAGCTCACTCTACGGGGTTCTTAATTCTTTCTAAGAGGCATAGAATGGTAAATTCATATGATATAGGTCTACCCAATCTACCATAAAAGCACAGACATGTCTAAGCTATTGATTCTGCCCATGAAACTGATCATGCTTGAAAAAATAAATAAATAAAATGCATGAAAAATATGGTTTCAAGCTTGAGAGCACTAATTAAGTACTTCATTGATGTTGCATGATTATACATGATTATACCTGCTTTTAAAATGTTCATGTTTCAGAGATCGCACGTGATCCATAATCAGCGTGCTTCATGTGTTTTACTACACTTGGGACACACGTGTCCTTTATTTACATAATCATTAAACGAACTGCCTTACAAGATCAAGAGGATTCTAGACCTGCATAACACACTCTGAATGATATAATTATTGTTGATAAGGGGTGGGTAACAAATAGTTATCACTTCAACGAAGTCAGAAGTACTGTAATTGCAAGAAGAACTTAGTAGTGGCTTACCTACTTGATCTTTAAAAATCTTTGAAATGACCACTGGTACTTTATGCTCTGCTCCTCCCTAAAACAAATTTAAAGGAATATACATATTAATTACAATATATATACATATTTCATAATAGATAGATAGATAGCCAATCTAGCAAGACATTCAGTCAAATCAGGTATTTCATTTGAAACTTCCCTGGACAAACCCCATTTGAAGAGATATTTTAAAAGACTTAAGTGTGTCTACAAACATTTGCTTCCATTTAGTCAAGAGTATTTAAGAGGTCTGATGTTGAAGGATCAGGCCTAGCAACAAATTCTGACTCACCCCACCAAATTCACATCATACTATACAAATTGTGAATCACCCACTCATTTTGCTTAACTAGTTTCTGAATAACGCTACCACAATCCAGATCATACAATAATCAATCATACCATAGTCTATCACCCATACCAATTCTAAATCCTCCCACCAACATCCGAACATACCAAACCATAGTGAATCATGCCATTCCAGTTCTGATTCAACCCACCAAAATCTGGATCATTCTATACCAATGGTGAATCATTCAACCATATTCCATGTTAAAACATGTCTGACAAACAAACCAAACCTAATCATCATGAGGGGTTATCCACTTAGTTTTGCCCATATAGTCCATATATATTTAATTATTGAGGATGGTGTAATACGTTATATTTCTCATCCAATAATCTGTTTGATCTCTGTGTGTGGGAGAAAAAAAACAGAAAAAGCAAGCCTACTTTGATACTTAGACCCAAGCCTCCAGCTGCCTGTCTTCGGAGTACAACAGTTCTGTGCTTTAGAAAAGGGGAATTTAATTGGTAAAATTATAGAAGCATTTAAATAAAACAACATGCTTAAACAACATTTAGTACACTACTTCAGATGTTTTTGTCCTAAAATGTCACTCAATTGACTCCAGTGGCATACAATTTTAATTGTTACTGTTATTGCAGAAAATTAAACTATGCATTATATTACATAAAGTATAAAAACAAAAAGCAAGAAAAGCTCAGTTAGAAATTTGGCTGAATAAACGTTGCCTGAACTCAGCCTGTGCAGATTACAGAAAGCCCTGTAAAATATTATAAAAATGTCACTCACCCTACTATCAAAGTCAAGCAGTTACCTTAAATTTTCTGCTGAATCATTATTCTCAGGTTTAAGGAAGCTTTAGAAGAGTGGGTTTATTTACTGTCTGGACAAAAAAAAAGTCTGCCCGCACTAACATTGTGTTTGACCGCCTTAAGCTTTGATTATGGCACACATTCGCTGTGGCATCATTTCCACAAGCTTCTGCAATGTCACAACATTTATTTCTGTCCAGAGTTGCATGATTTTTGTCCTCAAGAGGCTGTATTGATATTGGGAGATTTTCCAGCAAATCCCAAAGACTCTCAATTGGGTTCAGGTCTGGACTCATGTCTCATGCTCCTCTTTCACAACATGAGCCTGATGAATACTGGCATTGAGATCTTGGAATATACCCATGCCATCAGGAAAGAAAAAATCCACTAATGTAATAACCTGGTAGTTCAGTATATTCAGGTAGTTAGCTGACCTCATTCATTGGGCACATAACATTGATGAACCTAGACCTGACTAACTGCAGGAACCCCAGAGCATAGCACTACCCCCACAGGCTTGTACCACAAACACTAGACATGGTGGGTGCATAACTCCTGCTACTTCTCCCCTTACCCTGATGCGCCCATCACTGTGGAACAGGGTAAATCAGACTCATCAGACCACATGACTTTCCACTGCTCCAGAGTCCAATCTTTATGCTCCCAAGCAAATTGAAGCCATTTTCCCAGTCAGCCTCACTTGCAAGTGGTTTCCTTCACATTGTGTGTGTGGAAATACTCTTACTCTTATTATAAACATTTCTTCTACTCTTGTCTTTCTTTTATTTGATCAAACGTTGGTGAATGGCGCTCATGATCATTCAATTTTTTTGACCACATTCCTTCCTCAAATATGATGTTTCACCACTGTCCTTCGGCTTTTTCATAATGCGTTGGGCAGTTTTTCACCTGATTTTAGTAGTAATCTCCTTACATGTTTTCTCTACTTAATGAATGACTTTAATTTGACCCCTCAGAAACCGAATAACACCTTTTCCACCACCACAGGATGTGTTTTTGACATGGTTGTGTAACAAACCACAATGTTAAGTTAGGGTTAAAAAGCTATTTTCCGGCGGAAAAATAATCACCCATGCAGTAATTCTCCAATGAGAGGCTCGCATATATTTGCTTAGCAGTGTATATATCTTTTGCCTGTTAGTGGAAGCCAATTATTTAAATATTTGCTTAATTTGAATCAAACTCTCCAGTTGGCCTTTTTTCAACACTCAATTAAATATGAACATAAGACTACTTTTAAGAACTTTCTTTCTTGAACAGCAGCTTTCAAAACCATGGGAATGTTTTAATATAACTTGATCATGACACCCTAATTAATTCATTTCACTCTTGGTTTCTGTCAGTCTACCAACCTTGACAATATGACCATTGTTTATACACATGGACAATTATTTACACCAATATAAGATACATTCTTCACAAGATTCTTTAATCTTTCCAAATGAAGTCTAAATGAACCTAGCCTGCTTAATGTGAGAACAGAGAAGTCAAATTTAAGCCAAATTTAATTAATAAATATCTATTTGATTTTAGTAGTTTCAGCAATCTCCTTACATGTTTTCTCTACTTGATGCATGACTAAGTTGACCCCTCAGAAACTGAATAACACCTTTTTCACCACCACAGGATGTGCAAACTGAGCCATATTTTCGATTATGAGGCTGTAAACCATCATCAAACCACAAATAAGTAGTAATCAGAATTATATGGGACTGTTGTGCTATTAAGTAATAACATGCTGCAAACACTAGAGCTACGGTAGAGTTTCAACTCAGTAGCACATATATTGTGTTTCCTTTCCTGTTCACTGTGCCTAGACAGTAATGTGGCACTTAGAATGAACTGCTTATATAAGTGAGAGATGTCATGTCTTATGTGTACAAAACATGCATTAGAATGTACTGCTTGACTTTGATGTTTTGTTTGCAGTATAAAGCATTAGTACTTACATTTAGGTGATGTGTACCACCTCCTATACAAACCACATCCTGTTTCTGAATGATGAGCATGTTTTTAGTTAACTTCAGATGGATGTCGCAGGTATTGTTGGTTTTTTCGTCGTACAAAAGGGCGAGTCCAGTTTTTGTCTGAAAACACAAATGTGTACACTTACACAAATCCACAAACACTTACACATACATGTACACATTCACATACTTAATAGCGCAAATACTTAAACTGTGAAACATAATTACTCGCACACACACACCACTCAAAAAAGTTTCCATGGACGTTTCAGGATGAACCTAAAATGCACTCTAACCTTTACAAGTGAACCTAATGTGACCTTGTTTAAACTTTTTTCCAATAAATAATATACTGGAATAAAACCCATTTTTAAACATTTGTGCTCAAGACTGCTTGTCACAACACTTCTCATTTAAGGGATTAATTAAATAAAAAGAAATTTAGCTTACAGGTTCTCTTTCAATAAACACTGTCTAGCGATAGCTATCACAAGGCTTTACAGTTAATTCAATTAGACAAAAAATTACAAACACACAAGCTTAAGGGTTGTAAATAAAAGAAAATATTCTTTAAAACGTTCTAAAACGTTTTAAAACGTTTAAAAATTCTTCAAAATTTATATATGATGTAATTTTTTTGTAAATATTTTTTTCTTAGATCTTTTAAGTGCAGTGTCAAAAGCAAAGAGAGCAAGACTGCCTCTGTCCCACCACTTAATGTGCTGAAAGATAAAACTGTCAGTCATCTCTTACTCATCTTTACTACATGAATGACATGAAAGGTTGTTCAAAGAGAAATCATATTAAAAGCACTGCAATGCTACATGTATACTGTAAGATTAAAACACTCTTTAATATTATGTATATAAAAATGGGGTTTTTTTCCAGTTAGTGTGCTGTGGTACCAAATAGTTGCCACTTTTCTGTTTGGCTTTGTTTTTAAATATTATATTTGTATGTCCCTAAACAAAACAAAAATTACATGAAAAGTGAGTGAATAATTTTGGCTGTTACTGTAAGGGGTCAACACTGCATATGATCCACATGACTGATTTGACTTTTTTACTATGATGCCCTTTCTGACGCAACCCTTCTATTTATCTTGGCTTGTGACTGGTACTACAACTGCACTGGATTATGCATCCTAGTGCATCCAAAACACACTAGCACACCAGGGCTAGAACTCGACTTGAAACTCAGCTCTGCTACCGGCATGGAAAATTCATCCACATCCTTTTGTTCATTTGTTCATACTTAGTATCTAGCACTACGGTGTATATATACTGTGCTAAAATGTCTGAGGTTCAGGACTCTATTCTATCTTGTAAAAACACTAAAGCCTAAAAGCCACCGACACATTATGTTCATACATAATAATTAAATATGTACTCAGGTGACAGTGATTGGTGTAGATATGCTGTGACTTTTTTTACTGTCCTAGTTCTTTGCCTGATGCATGGAGCTTTTTCCCAAGAGAAACATACATTTAGGTCAACAAACTCCACCTCTTACTCCAGAGGGATAGAAAAAATATTACCTTATGAATCACAGGCTGACTATGAAAGAATGTGGGTTTATTATGCATTATGTGACTTGTGCTAGATTTTGTAAATCCACCTCTCAAGGATTACACAGCACAGCAAGAGCAAAAGATCACAATATATTATAACTATTACTAAGCTTTTCACTATTTTTAAGGTTTAAATTGAGAGCATTCATACAAACTGTAATAAAAATACATCCAGTGAGTATCTCATTACATGATCTGTATGATTTAGTAATGGTACAGCAATAAGTTACAACCAATTTTATCTAATTTATTTTACCTTACTAAACTAGGTGTTAACCATCCGCCACTAATTAGGTCACTGATTTTTTTAGATTTAACAGATTTTAGATTTTTTGTTTTTGGATATTCTGAGTTATAGTCTACACACAAAAATTACAGATACAAATATTACATACTTTATATTTAAACTGTGCGTTCCTTACTGAAGACAAATATATGTAATAAGGAATGACTAGTGATTAAAACCTGTATTTCATATTTTGTCCAAAAAAACATATTTTTAAATGGTCTTTTTATTCATTTACATCTACATCAGTAAAGTAACATGTTTAATTTAATGTATATAAGCTTTACTGCAGCCCTCCTTTTTTAACTCAAAAGTTTACAGTTGAATTCAAAGATTATGTGACTCTAGATTCCTTGCCAAAAAAGAGAGCACCTTATAGCTGCCTTGGCTCAATTAAAAGCAATAATGTGAAGGAGACTGGAGGTCAGCCATAGCCTGGAGATCGCTCTAGATAATTTGTTACAAGCTTGTTTCTCACAGATTCTGCGCCAAGAATATTACCTTCCACTTAAGCTAGTGTCAGAGAAAAATAGTCAATATACCTACAAAGGCCACCTCACAATTCAGTGCATCATTAACAACCAAATTTAAAAGGTCAACCACATGCACCTTTCTGCCCACAAGTATAATACCTTAAAAGTACACAATCACAAACTTTATATTTTACAGGATTTTCACAACTTCGGCATTTATTGATTAAACTAATTAAGAAGTGGTTAACAACAATTACCTGCTACATACTATATCTGGCAAAAGAATATGCACATCACTTTGATATTACAATATAACAACATACTGCCACAATGCTATGGGCAGCAATGAAGGGTAATGTTTGTTATGTAACCGGGAGTGTAATCACTAATCAAGCCATTGATGATGATGTTGAAGTAGTGGCCGAAATTAAATGAAGAAAATTGAAAAGATCATCCATTTTTTTCTTCACATGATTAACTATATTTTGTATTCTATATTTTTGATTATATATGTATGTGAAAGGGGGACCATAAGCTGACGAGGAAGAATATTGATGACTTTGAACTTGTGCTGGCAAAGGTTACCTCGGATGATAAAGAGGAGGAAAATATGTATTGTCCAAACCTAACCCCATACTTGAAGATCTAAACTTGAGTGCTCTTATTTCGGGCAGTACAAATCACTTGATAAGATCATTTTGCTTGGCAGAGTTAAAGGTAAAAATGAAAGATGACAGCTGCCAACAGGATAGTGGGCTACATTTTACATTTACCAAAGCTGTGAAATATAAAATGTAAGCAACTGAAATTTAACCCTTCATGGCATTGTGTTGCACATTTCCAACAAATAAAATAAACCTCACTGCCGATATGCATTGGTCTGATGGCATTGATCACTGACCAAATTGGTTAGAGAAGACAACTGGTGCAAGTTGTCTAGTAATGAGCAAATACTAGTCCAGTAACTTAAGAGATGTGCATTTAAACAACTTCTAATTATAAATAAATCTGCATGTGACAGACAGCACGGACTTAAAAATCTCAGATGATATTACCACATGCTGGGGAGGTTTAGAAGTGCAAAGTATGAGGTATGGATCACTCAGATTGGCCGGGCGACCGCTCTAGGAAAAATACTGGAAAAATGTGGAAAAAGTGAAGTGCAGGGAATACTTTCTGTAAACACTATACCTTAAGAGCTAGAATACTCTCAGCAAGAAACCCAACTAAGACTAAGACTAAACTAAGAACCACGTGATTAAACTAAGAACCATGGCTAAAGTCACAACCAGACAATGGGATCAAAATGGCTTCCAGATTGACTCTTTAATAGAGCCACCTGTGACAAAATAGCTGGCTGGAAGCCAATCAGGAACTGGGCATTACCTTGCACACACCACACTGACAGAAAAAGGTGGGTGTGGCAGGTAAACACAGACAGAGAAGTGGCTTAGTTACAGTTTGGGCACGTTTTATCTTCATGATGTACTTAACTCACAGAAACACAAATAATTTACTTTCAAAATCTAACTAACCTACTTGATTATGTTTTGTAAGATGTTAAATATTCAATTGAATGCCTGCAACAGTTTTATTTGTTTATTCGGATTTTAATAACATGTATATTTAGTTGCACCAAAAGCCCAGTCACTGATGGTCAAACAGGTCGTAGCTCATTATTTTTTGGCTCATTTTTGAATGAGTGTGGATAAAACCAAGCTCTGCAAACCCATGCTGCTGTGTGGCAACCAAGTCACCAGCTGTACACCGTGTCTTGGGATTCAAACATCTCTAATTGAGGCACCATCATGTTCATTACATGAGGAGTACAAATCCAATCCAAAGCTTGTCAATGATCAAGGAAAAAATCTAATATGACCAACACAACAAATTAGAATTCTGATCTGTAATTACTGAATTTTAATAAAGCAACCCATTTGTTATGGATGACTTTTATCTTTTATACATTTCAGACACTTATAAACACTTCTAGCATACATGTCTTGTTTCCATGAAAATCCTGCTTTTGTATTTCAAGCACCACTTAATATTGTCAGCAAGTGTGTATAGTATATGGAAGGATGTTCTGCACAGTGCACTATGCCCTCTATTCAAGTGTATATAGTATATGGAAGGATGTTCTGCACAGTGCTCTACACCCTCTATACCATTCCTAGGTCAAGGCTCCTTTCCAGAGGGGTGGGGGTGGAGTCATTCTACTCCTAATCTGTGAAAGATTATTTTTCTTTTTCAATTCCTGCCTTTACAAGATAAAAACCATTGCAACTTGCCACCTCCTCACTTCTACATCCAGCTGTCAACTAAAATGTGCAATAGCCCGCTCACATCCTACTCGAACCATCCTTCTCGAGGGATTAGCTGTTCTCAACTGAACAGGTCAATGCAAAACCTCCTAGTTATTTTTTTCACTGACAGGTGTATTTTTGCCAGGGCTACATCTCCATACTGATTAGAAAATAGATTTGTTTGAGCATAATGTTTCTTCAGAAAATAATAATAAAAATGGTAAATATTCAAAGTAAAACAGACCAACTAAGAACAAAATATTTAATAGCTGAGACAAAAACACAACTGTAGAATAACTATTAACTAAATATGTTTAATATATACATACATACATATGACAGAAGATGATTTCTTATATAATGTTTTTATTTAAAAAAAAAAGCTACTCAATGAATATTTCAGCTTGAGTTATTAACACAATAAACATTAGGACCACCAGCCTTTACAAAGTCAAAACAGTGCTGACCCACAACTGGACTCCGCAAAACATAAATTCTTGTGGTATTCGTACCAGGACCCTAACAGCAGGTCCTTCAAATTTCTACATGATTTCAACACATGATCTGAATTCCTCAGACCAGTCATTCTTCTATCAGTGCTCATTATAGGTGTGTTTGACAATGGACAGGTGTTAGCATAGACTCTTTGACTGGCCTTGATTGATGACCTCTCCAGGGTACCCCCACCTTGCACCCAGTGATACCAGTTGAAACCTGATCTGTCCTAACCCTGATCGAGAAAACTACCAAAATAAACCAAACCAGAGATGGAAGAATGATTTTTTTTGGTTGTGTTGCCAGGAGCACCATAGCACCTTCCTCTCCGATTTACTTTCTTATGTAAAATTGTGGTCAGTTACAGTATTGCAGCAGTTTTGGGCAGTTTACCAAAGACAAACTTCCACCCTCCAAATTGGGTATCACTGCTCAATGAATAATAGTATGATAAATTATTTCAATATTTAAGCAATTATTAACACAGATCTATACACAGATCAGGAATAACATTATGGCATTGGTCTCTTCAGCAATCTGTGCTACAATAGCTCATCTGTTAAACTGGACTACACAGGCCCATGACCCTGTCACTGATTTACAACTATCCCTTCCATTTTTATATATACTGACCACTGCAGACCAGGAACAGACCAGAGGGGCTGTAGTTTTTGAGATGCTCTGACCCAGTTTAGCAAGCACAACTTGACAAACTTGCTCAAATATTTACGCTTGCAAAGATTAAAATGTTCACTTGCTGACTAATACATCCCACTCAGTAACAGATGCCATGATAAATTGATTCTCTTCAGTGGCCATAATGTCATAAGGTCAAAATTATATGCTGCATTGAGTGCCTGTACATTGATGTACATCACACTCTCATAATACAGGAAATAAAAGAAGACAATTCATTTACTAGCATTCCTCAAACTGTAATGAACATGTATTACCTTTAAGAAACTCATGTAGAAACATTCCAGAAATAGAAATTAACCAAAAATAGAGCCCAGGTTACTACCTGCTCTACTACCTAATTAATTATGTCCACAATAAACCAGGCACTTTTTAATACACAAACTCACAACAGTCTAATTAAGATGGGCTTTTGTGTAAGAATAGGTCTTTGTGGTCTTTTCATACAACAAAGCACGAGGACAAAAAAAATCAATACACAGTTACACATTCTTATCTCTGCATCCAGAGCAATCACACACTAACCAGCCATTGTAAAAATGACCCAACCTGATCTGGCTTGAAGAAAGCAAGATCATGTTACCTAAAATATTTCCTTGTACAGTCAGCTCCAGAATCTGGCGGCATTGGTAATATCATAAAATTTAGATGTCTTTAAGCTAGGTCTCTCTCTCAAATGTATATGGCGCTGTTAGTAAAACAAAACTCCAAAGAACACTCTTGCAATATGGCTCGGTCTGTCACATTGGATAGGGATTGAGGGGGTTGAGGTATTTTGTCTTTGGTGTGTTATTGCATCGTGTCCATAGATTCCTGGTGAAATCAGATACACTATGATGCTGAGCACATTATTGACTTGGTATGTTTTTATTTTTTTTGCCCTTCCTGACTCAACCCTCGTACTTATCTGTGCTAGTGGTCCCCAATACAATGGACTGGTTTGTGGATCCTAGTGTCTAGTCTGGTGCCCAGCTGAACAGTGGCAATCCACAGCCCATTAAAGTACTTAAAAAACATGCCTTTGATTTGTGATTGTGTGATGCCCTATTTATGAAAACTACTAAAGCAAGGTTCCCACTAGACAACTTTTAAGTGATTCAACTTTGCAGTTCACATTACAATCTGGATCTCTTGCACTCACTTACATTTACATTTTCAGCAATTAGCAGACACATTTATCCAAAGTGACTTAGTTGCAGGATGCAGCAATCAGGGTTAAGGGCCTTGTTCAAGGGTTCAAGGGTCTTTCAGATTATTAGTCCTGTACCCTAACCACTAGGCTACGGCTAGTAGAAGTAAAAAAGGGGTTTAATGATGCTGTGTCCAAAATTCTTCAACAATAAGCGAGAAATAGAATTATTTGAGTGGTGAAGCACATTGTAAAATAAAAGAGGATAAATGCATAAATCGGATGTGAGCAGCATGGCTTGTTCTGCAGTGAGCTGGAGGTTAATAAATATTGCTTGCAATGCAACACTATTATTACGTTTTGTTGAGAACAATAAGGTCAGAAACACTGTAAAATGTGTGTCCCAATATATTCTGATAGAAACAATATTATGCCCTTGTCTCACGTTTTTACAACCTTTTATCTGGCAATTGCTAAGCAAGCCACTCAGATCGAGTCTCAGAGCAGTTCACACATAACGATCGGAAACTGACAAATCTAGTCGATGAAAATCGGGGGATAAATCATGTAGTGTTAATTAGGCATAACATGAATGTTTTTTTCAAAAAAAACATGAGCATAATGTAATAAACTGTTTTCTTGTATTTTTGTACACTTTGCGTTTGTCTCAGTGAGGTTGGTACCACTTTATTTATCCAAACATGGTCCTTTTTAATAAGCATGGTCCACTTAATAAGCATGTCATTGTACAGTGGGAGTAAAAAATGGACCTCTATTGCATTGCCCTAAACTTCTATCTAAAATTATCTCACTCTAGCAGCAGCATAAAAGAATTGTCAATTGCTGATAGTCCAGATTCACTAAAAATAATCGACTGATGGGTCTGACACAAGGAAAACATGCAAACTCAACATAGTACTTTTATTGTAAACTCTTGAGTGGGGTTTATTAAAATATTTTCCCATTCAATTATTTTATTTGAACAAATTTGGACATTTTTAGTTTGCTACTAAATATTCCCTAGGGCATAACAGTAGGTATCCGATTTTCTTTTTTTAAGCCATTTAATTTTAATTTGTCTGCCCACATAAAAGGTGCTTGAGTTTGTGCTTGGATGGAAGAGCTGCTCTTATTTTGCACATCTTCTAATGGTTTGTTAAATATGATTTTTAATTGTAGATTTGGAGAGTATAATTACCAAATGCTATAATCTTCTACAAATCTCAAACCTTGATCCGTAGGAACACTATTGCCTCTACAGCAATTCTCATCACTAATCAGCTTATAAGCAAGTTCATTTTGTCTTCTTTGGGCATTTTCGGTTGTGTAGCTATTTTCTATGGCCATTGTCTGTTTTATAAAGGTCAACTCAAACCAGTATCAGTGTTACCATAGCGACTTTCTAAGCTTTCTAAGCTAAGATAACAGTATCATTCTATGCTTATTAGGCAACAAGGCAAAATGAGATCAGTCCAATAGAAATGCAGTAAACCACCAACATTTGTTATGCTTCCAGAGCACCCGCGAATCGTGAAAAAAATGCTAATTTTGGTTGTGGAAAAAAATACTCATTTTGGCTGGAAAGCACTGAACCAATAACAGTGATTACGGAGTGGCAGCTGTCTTAAGCAACCAGCGCAGTTTATTCGGGGGGGACCGTGGAAGTTAAGGCTTACAAAATCTAGTTTCATTTACTGTGACACTCACTTTGTAGGGTAATTTGAAATAGTTGTGTTTAGTATTGAGGCATTGGGACTGTGTGTTATTGGGAACATCCCTAGATCTCAGGCTCTGCGTTCATGCGAGCAGACGCTTCTGTTAATATAGCAGTTTTGTTAAAGTTAAAATTGAGTCTTCTCTGAAATAACAGCACTCAACATGTTGGTTTTCTTTTCTGCAAAGCACTGTAGTGATTACTATTTCATTATGGCACCACTAACTCTAGACCGGCTCGTATTACTGTATCAATGTTACACCAGTGGCAGCTGCTGGTCTTTCAAAGAGCGGAATGCCCTGTGATCCTCTTCCCTACTTTTCGCACCGAATCAATCTTGGGTGTTGATCTGCCCTGCTGTTTAATTCTAACTTTCTCCTCATAAGGAAGACTATCAAATGGCTTTGCCAAAATCAGGTCGACAATGTTAGCATTGTCTGCCATCATGTGCACCTTTCAAAATGGCTAGTTCACTTCGACCTTGCCAACAGTATGAATGATCGATTGAAATAACTAACGAAACCATATTAAACTTGAACAAGGAAATGTTTAAATTAGGTTAAACTGAAACTGGGAAATACTATGAGTGTGTTTTATTAACACAGTAAACAATGGAAATGGTCAAGTAATTTCACCTAGCAAATACCAAGAAATGGGTTTCAGTTTGTCTTTTGACGATGGGACTGAAGCTCTCAGTGATTAAATGAAGGTGTAGATGAAAAAAGCATCTGTCAATCAAAACAGGATTCAGCCTTTCGACTGATCATCCAATCATCTTGCAGAAGTTCAGTGTCCAAACTTACCCACAGCTCCCCCAGAAACGCTCAGCGTCCTGGAGTGGGACAAAATCATTTATCCAATGACGTCAACATTCGAAGCAACAAAAGAAAAATGTTCCATGCAGTCCTGTTGAAGTGAATAGAGCTTCTAATGGCAAATGCATTGATTCCACAGGAATGTATGAGAAGTTAGCAAAATTGAGCGAATCGATTTGTTGTAAGTGGCTGATTCTGAATGAACTTGTCTTCAAAATAAACATGATCTACTGCATTTGCACTAATTTTTGCACCAGGAAGAGCTGATCCTGAAATCCGTGAGTCAGAGTAATACATATTTTTGATGACTCAAAAAATGCAATTTATTTGGCAATTATAAATGCATGACAAAGCACTAGTCTTCTACAATGTAAAGAAGGTTTCATGTCAACTGCAAACACTGGGTGCAAAGTAGGATTACACCTTGCACAGGGAAACACATATTCACATATTTCCTTACCATGAGCCATAAAAAGTAGCCAGCTTTTTCTGCTAACCAAAGTATGCAGAAGAGCAAAGAGCGGAGAGCGTTTCAAACTCTATTTTGACAGGAACCAGAGGTGATAATACAGAGCTGATGGTCTTTAGGAACCAAACTACAATTCAGCACTCTTTTAGCAGCACTGGCTGTGCGTCCCTGTGCATCAGAAGCTACTTTAAACATTTATGAAGCCTTTGTACTGTTTTTTTTTTCTTTTGTTGGTCTTGATTTATCATTCATTACACTGTCAGTAACATAAATTATATCAGTTCAGTTCAGTTCAGTTTTTTTTTTAACCAACTCCTTATCCTTAGGGATGCTGGAGCCTATCTTAGCTCTTTAACGGGCGCAAGGCACAAGGTAACACCCTGGATGGGGCACAAGTCCATCACAGGTACCTACAGGACAAATTAGTGTCTCCAATCAACCTGGTAGCATGTCTTTGGACTGTGAAAGGAAACTGGAGTACCCGGGGATCGAAAATAAATAAAAATAAAAATGTATTCACCCAAGACCACGACCTTTATCTGAAAAGACCGTACCTGTCGTACCACCTCCAGGCTGGGAATCAGCAGAGATGATGCCTGGGTAGCGCAGGCAGCGGAAATCGAGGCCGTACCGGTGATGGTAGTACTGTAGTCATAAGAACATACGGTTAGTGTGTATTAATCCAAACCGATGCCTTGTCTAAATTATGTACTATACGTGTCTCACCTCTCCCATCAACTCGGCGTGAACCTTCGAGACACCGTATATGGTGCGAGGTCTCTGAACACACAGGTCAGGGGTCGGGTTGCGGGGAGAAGTGGGACCGAAGGCACCGATGGTGCTTGGGACGAAGAGCCGAAGCCCGTGCTCTGCAGCAATATCAAGGATGTTGTGAAGACCTGAAGAAAACTGCATATGTTAATCGTTTCTCTAGATGAGGGGCACCATGAGTTAATATACAAGGGTCCATCCTAAAGTTCTGACAAGTTTCAAGACAGTTAGTATCAGAAACATTAATTTGGCGTATGTCCCGCATTTGAAGCTTTAACCACTCTCACTCTTAAGCGAAGGCTTCTTACAAGATTTAAGTGTGTCTGTGGTCTTGTTGCCCATTAAACCCTTCTATATATTTCAGCATGTTAGCCATTGTAGTCCTGTTGTGCTTGTTTAGAGTGTGTGATGTGGGTTGGAGAGTTGCCGTGGTTTCTAAAAGCATTCACTTTTCTTAAATTGTATAAACTTGTTGCAACAGGACTAAACAAAGCACTTAAATCCAATGATTACCGAGGCATGTCCCTATTCTTTTGTCAACAACTGTGTATATTTCAAACCTTTATCACTTTAAAGTTCTTCTAATTAGTAAGACCTACCAGTGATGTTAACAGCTCGAGCCAAAGGCACGTTGGCTTCTCCGACAGCACTCAGAAGGGCACTGTAATGCACCAGCCAGGTGATCCGGTTGTTGACCACAATTTCTCGCAGGTTCTTGTAGTCCAGAATGTCGGAGTAGATGAAAGGACCTGTAATACGGTTAAGAAAGAAGATTCGGGTGGTTCAATACATTTACTGTTGAAAGAATGTTGATTATGAAAGGCAGAAACTGGGAGATATGTTACAACCAAGAGGTAAAAAACACACTTAAAGCAGATTTTTGACAAAGACATTATAAGTAATACATGTACACACAATACCAGAGTACTCCAGAGGATTGTCTATTCATACTGAAAGCTAACTAATAC
>JAYDZG010000011.1:15303750-15345179 GCA_034509265.1 Microcambeva bendego
ATATATATATATATATATATATATATATATATATATATATATATATATATATACACACAAAAAGTGCATATGTGTATTATGTAGGTATATGGTGTTTTATTACTGTAAATGTCACAGCTGCAAACATTAATAAGACCTCCATTATTATCCAGTATTTTATTATATATCAAGGTCGTTATCTGGACAGAGTGGCATTTGGGGTGCAATACAAGAACTAAATCCATAACTACTTTTAATACAAACAACAAAGATTAATAAATGACAATATACAAGAATGGAATAAGTAGGTGTTGTGTCATGACAACACACAGGCAAAATCTATACAGCTCTGGAAGTGTATTGTATTTACATCTTGATTTCGAAAAAACAAAATCTTAGCTGGTGCTATGATAGTTTGACTACATTTAACAGTGTCAAATGTACAAGCTCTTTTGCCATATTTTTTCAGCTGTAACAAGAGCCACTCTTCTGTCAAGGTTTCTCACATGATTTTGATGTCTGTGGAAATGTATGCCAATTCAGTCTCAAACGCGTTTGTATAGCTGGGTACTGATTTTGGACAAGGAAGCTTCAACTGATGTTCCAGTTCATTCCAAAGCTGTTAAATTGGGCTCTGGACAGAGAATCAAACCCAATCACTTCCTGCTGTGAGATGACAGCATTAAGCTAGTGGTGAGACCGCTAAGTTGCTCACAATCAATGACATAAATATTTATAATTTATTTGTAGCATAAGTTTGGAATTTCTTTTCTGTTCCAATAAAATAATAAACTTTAGTGACTGATGGGGAGTCATGATCATAACCCAGTTTAGCATTTTTAGAATAAATTAAAAGGTACATTGAGAGCCAGGTCTTCTCATCTAACATAGGTTCCTGACCTCACAAACAATGTTTTGGTTAAATGGGCACAAATCCTAACAGACGCATAGGAGCGAAGGCTAAAAGCCAAAAGGGTGTGTGGGACTGCATAATAATGCCCATGGCATTCAAAAAAATCATTTTCAGGTGTCCACATACATATGTCGGTTATGTAGTGCACATGGAATCATTCTGCCACCCTATTCAGAACATAAACAACACGTGTGATAGTGTTAAACGTGTTACATGTTATGTGATAAAATATATTTTATTATCCCAGGTAGACCACATAGAGCATGATTAGAAATGCTTAGGGGATATAAATGTAGTCAATAAACTGAAATGATTGATTATCCAACACCAAAAATAATCTGTAAGCCATTATATGCAAATTATTGTTTGTATGTTGATACTGATATATTTGTATGTTTTTCTGATTTGTCCCTCTTTACAAGCAGCAGGTGCCTATAAAACAGACCATGAGCAAATCTATGTGCAGAGACGTCTTCTGGAAATGCCTCTTGCTCTCCATGCTGATGTATGGATGTATGGGAGCCATGGTGTGGTGCCATGTTACCAAGGTGACCCGACTGAGTTTTGACAGTGCCTACAAAGGGAAGTCGATGGTGTATCATGACAGTCCCTGCTCTGATGGCTACATTTATATCCCCTTAGCATTTTTAATCATGCTCTATGTGGTCTACCTGGTAGAGTGCTGGCACTGCCATGCGAGGAATGAGCTCCAGTACAAGGTAGATGTTGAGGGAATCTATGAACGGGTGCAAAAAATGCAACAGGCCAAACCTTGTATCTGGTGGAAAGCCATTAGTTACCACTATGTGCGGCGAACACGACAGGTAACCCGGTACCGTAATGGAGATGCCTACACGACCACTCAAGTGTATCATGAAAGGGTGAACACACATGTTGCTGAAGCTGAATTTGACTATGGAAATTGCGGCGTAAAAGATGTTTCCAAGCAACTTGTGGGTCTGGATAAGGCAGCTATTACTAAACTGAGGTTCACAAAATGTTTTAGTTTTGCTAATGTTGAGTCTGAGAACTCCTATCTAACTCAACGGGCGAGGTTCTTCACTGACAACGAGGGACTTGATGATTACATGGAAGCTCGGGAAGGGATGCACCTGAAGAATGTAGACTTTAAGGAGTACATGGTTGCCTTCACAAACCCGGACAACCAACCCTGGTACATCTCAAACTATGTCTTCTGGACTGCTGCTTTCCTCATGTTCTCTTGGCCTTTGAGGGTGCTAACAGAGTACCGTACTGCATATGCTCATTACCGTGTTGAGAAGCTCTTTGGGACAGACTACATCCCAGTCACACCATGTGAGGAGCATCCATACTGCAGACGCATACCTAGAGTTAACACCATTGACAGCACAGAACTAGAATGGCACATCCGGTCCAACCAGCAACTCGTACCTAGCTACTCAGAAGCAGGTCTTATGGATCTCGCACAGCGTCCTGGAGGTTTCAGACAGAACTGTGAGCGCTGCCACCGTGCCATCAGCAGCTCCTCAGTTTTCTCTCGTAGTGCTTTAAGCATCTGCAATGGCAGCCCTCGCCTTCCCTTCAGTGGAAGCAGGTTCTCATTGGGACGTCTTTACGGTTCACGCCGCAGCTGCTTTTGGAGGAGCGGCAGCCTAGATGAACCTGAAAGCCCAAGTGAAAACACACGATGCCTGTCTGGACACATAACGACTACTGAGGATGACCCTCCAGCCTACCAGGATGCACTCTGTTTCCCTGTCCTTATTGTCCATTGCAGCGAGAGCTGCCCCAACCACCGGTCTTTTCACCGCAATGGCTCATGTGTAGAGACTTCCTTATGAGATTCTGTAAGTCAATGGATGTAGGTGGAGTACACAGCCAACTAAAATACTTTAAACTGAACTGATCCTGTTACTCGGATGGTCATAATCTAAGCAGTATTTGCAGCCCAGTGCTTGTTATGCAAATGGTGCTTTGCTTTAAGACAGGCTCCACTTATTTTAAAACTAAAATTAGTGCTGGGGATGTAAATAGATTAGTGTGAAAAGTGTTGTTACAGGAACACTTTGTAAGGTCAGTTATGTAGCTGTGGTTTTTAAGGAACTGGACTATTTACCAGAAAGGTAAAGGCTAAAGCCCCACAACTAACTTGACACTGCTAGGCCCCTGATCAAGGTCCTGTAGTTGATCTTCTGATTGTATTTAGCTTGGGATTGTTTTGTTGCAAAGTCAAGTTGTCATGGATCTAGATAATAATCAAAATGACTAGACTTTCCAGAGTGAATACATTAAAGCACAAAGGAATTTGTACCATCATTCTATTCCTTAACTTTTTTTTTATGTTTTTACGCAGCTTTGCCTCCTTTAAACATGAACATCTTGCTGCTAGTTCCCAAATTAAATTAGGCACAAAATAAACAACACAGACCAAAAACCCCATAGCTGGGGTTATATTTCTGTCATATACTTCCAAATTTTGGTTATTCTGCTGATTTTATTTAAGATTTTATTTTATTTATTGTTTTGACCATACCCTACAGCCCACATTTACATTTATATACATGCTGCACATTTTCTAAAAGTAACACTCAACAAGAAGTGGTAATGCATCGGCGTCTCATAGGGTGTTTTCACTCTCGGACCATTTCAGCATCTTAAGTGGACTCAGACCACTGAGTCATGTTTCCTTACACGTCAAATGAACCCAAATCCTTCTAAATGGCCCGAAAAAGCAAACCTCCCAAGGTGGTCTCCGTTTGGTTAATTTAGGGTTTGTTTCATGGTCTGCTTTTATAGTGAAAACAAAGCCTGTCTGCTTTGTGTTTGGTTTGAACCTCGAGTCTTGCTGTAGCCAGCTGCAATTCTCACATATTACGAACAACGTAAAAATGGCTACACATGGAATTGTGTGGAAATATAGCAGAGTGAAATTGCAGCGACATGAAAACTACGCATAATTCAACTAGGATGTACTGAACAAGCTGTGGTGTGAAAAAGTGGTCTTTAACAGTTTGTTATTTATTTCACTTGAAAGAGACAGAATGTGAAAACACCATTAGTTTCACTATGAGATCGTTGTAATCTGATGTGTCTATTTCATTTGCTCTGTCAAATGATTATAACTAAAAGTTTATTTCTTAATTAGGCCTTTAGTCCCGTAACTGAGTGATCTTATAAGGAACAACAATCCAAGCCCAAACATCTTTACATCAGTTATGATTTCATTTATTTATTCTTTCTCTAAATAAAATCACTTTGGTTACAAAATACGTTGTAAAATATAAAACATATTATTTGATTATGTTTTTCTCATAATCTTAAATAATATAGTGTGACAAATGCAATGATTATTTTTTTATTATTATTTATTTATTTTAACTGTCTAAGAACTTTATTTTTTTAAGTAACATACAAGAACATTTGATAATTTTAAAGCTCAAAATATCCTGAGGAATGAAAACCTCTGCCTGCTACTTTGTGTTGCTGTGTTAACTAAAAACAGTTATATTGCAGGCCAGAATGCAGGCCTTAAATACATCTAAACCTAGTAAAATAAAAAGAATAAAACTAAAGACTAGAAATTAATATTGAAGAATAAAAATTCTCCCCACAGTATCAAAGCATAACCCCAACTTATTAAACAGTATTAAACTGTATTAAACAATAAAGAAGCTTTTTCTTCTTTTTTCTTCACATAACATTTACAGCAATAATCAAACATATTATTGCACTTGTCCTCTGTTAGAATTATTTTTTTACTTGCTACTATTTATTTGGATTACATAGCAAAAAAAGAGAAGCAGTAGTTCAGAGTGCTTTTGTTTTTCTGGGTTTAAAAAATAATTTTGCATTTAAATGGGTTGACCTGTGTTTATCAAGAATGTAGTATTTTGTAAGTAAAAGAGATGTACAGTTTATCAAAGAACATTTGTGGATTACACTGGTGTAAGACCATATGTTGTACACAAGAAATGTATCTGTTGTGTGTAATGTTAATGTCATGTAATTTAATATTATGGCATGGTATGATATTACAAACAAACAGTCTGTTATTACTCTGTATACTCCAGTAAATATCTGACAAAATATTCTACATTTAAGGCTATGCAACTCTTAACTGTAAATACAACTACAACTAGAATGTATGACTGTTGTATCTTTTCTAAATGATTGTATGTAACATAATTTTCCATGAACATCATTTTGGATGAGGACCTCTATGAGAAACAATGACTTGGACTTGGGGTGGTATGGTTCTGCAGTGGATTGCGCTTGGGTTTGATTCCTCAGCTGGACAGCCAGGGTCCTCTCCGTATGGAGTTTGCATGTTCTCCCTGTATCCTTGTAGTTTTCCCTGGGGTGCTCTTTTCAAAAGTCCAAAGAAATGCAGTCAGGCCAATTAAAGCTACTAGATATTGATTGTGTGTGTATGTGATTATGTGTGTGTTTGCTATGACATACTGGCAGTTTTTTTTGCCCAATGATTGAACCCACTGCAACACTGACCAGTATAAAGCAGGGTCATACAGACAATGAATGCATAAATGAAATAATGAAAAGAGACACTTCAAACTTGATTTTCTCTTCCATTTTTAAAAACTTTGTCCACTTTTAACTGAAAACACTGGTATCTTACACCGCCACTCGATTGACATTAAGCATTATTAACATATTCAAATAATATATACTTTCACTTTTTTGTCATGAAAATATACTGTATTACAAATCTACTGATTTGAGAATACACACAATAATTTTACAGGACAACATAAGCAACTCAATAAATCATGTAAAACATAAGATATGTGATTTTGTAGATGTAAATGTACACACGGAATGTCTTCCGACATCCTATTTGTAAATATGGCAAAATTTTAAGTTAAAAGGAAGATGATTAGAACTTGCTAAGTTGTTCATAATTCAATATACCATTCATTAACAGTAATCAGAGTGTTATACTGTGGTTTAACCATATTCTTTTTTGATCTATTACCACTAGACTCTTGACTCTCTGGCAATTTATAGATTCTTCATAAAGACAGGATTTAATTGAGATGATGGGTCATGCAAGCACCTTCGCCTCCTGTAGAAACAAGTTTTAACTTTGTTTGACCCTATAGTAAACTTCCAAAACTAATAAATTAAAAACGTCTACAATTTCAATAAACAGAACACCAGAGGTTTTTTGTTAAATATCTGTGAACTTTTTTTCAGGTCTCTTCACAGATGCTGATGATCAGTAACCTGTTTTCACCAGCAGTGGGCAATGTAGGCTATATTTTTGCATGCATACTGTTTCCTGGTGGCAGTGGACCCACCATGTTCCAGAGCATGATAAAGCATTACATAAAGCAGAACAGGGCAGTCGTAACCTCCCGGCTGAGGTACTGAACTAGTAATCTGAAGGTTACTGGTTCAAGCCTCACCACTGCTAGACCACTGATAGGCCCTTGAGGAAGGCCCTTAATCTTGTATTCTCTTAAGATGGGTCCATTTGGATAAAAGAGTTTATTAAATACTAAAAATGTAAAGAATCACAAGCTTGCCAGATCTGCTACTTAAAAGATAATTCAACAACATGTTTGTGGGTTTTTGGTTATTTTTTTCAAGATTTATATGAAAGGAACTTTATCACACACTATTGTGAAAATAATTTAAACAATATTGATAACCAAATCAAAATAACGTCATAAAAATATGATTCAAGTGGTGAATTAAATATCTAGTACTTAATCTAACAATGCAACAATTTTGAATCTTTTTTCATTTTGATGTACTGTGTTTTCATTGGTGTGCAATTAGAAGTTATATTACTGTAACTCAACATAACCTCCAACAGATGGCGATGTGCACTCAAAAATAAATAATGAGTTAAATAATAATAATAATAATAATAATAATAATAATAATAATAATAATAATAATAACAATAATAAATGTCCATATGTATATACAGAATATTTAAATCATTGTTCAGGCTTAGCTAGCTGATAACAAGATCAGCAACTACGTCAGTGGTTCCTTGGAGTAAAAACCAATGAGCGTTTAGTTCAAAAGTTATTGACCTCTTTTTCCTTCCTGACCAGTAAGTGGTGTGCATCAGATCATGCACAACTTTCATTGCCCATGTTAGCCAGAGATCACTGAGCTGTGTGAATTATCCATGCCTGCTGCACAGCTTTTTCCCCTGCTGAGGGAACAGTGAAGGCTGAGGTAAAACAGAAGATAAACATGATAAAATTATGCACCTTCTTACCCAGTCACTTCAGAGTCACAGAAATCTTCATTTTTCATTTATATTCCACAAATGAACAAGAGTTAAAGTTTTAAACAAAAGTGCAACATATGTGAAATCTGCTGTAACAAAGGAAGACCCACACATACACCAAAACATGCCGAAGTTCTCTACAAACAAGTCACTGGCAGAATTAAACCTCAAGTCTTGGATACTGTGCATTTCATAATTTCTGCTGCACAATCACGCTTCCCCAAAAGCCCCCCCACTCACACACACCTTTAGGTAGCTGTACTAGCAATCTTGGTAAAACCTGAATGCTTTAAATTTTAGAAAAATATTTAAGGACAATAGAAGATTTGCTACACATAGAATACAGTAGACAGAAATAAATGAATCAAGAGTTTATTCATTAATTTATTAGGCCTTTTAGTACAGAACATTGGAGATGGTGGTTTCAAGTGGACGGGCAGCGTATTACCATTGAGGATAGAAATAAGTGTACTTACTAGAAAACTTACCAATGTTACAAAAATAACCTATTGCAACTAATGGAAAGCCCATTCTGCAATACACCAAAATCACTGAATCAAACTCATGTAATCATTTGTGTTCTAAAGTGCTTATTTCAAAGATAACTTTCTCAGATATTAAATGCTACAAACACTGCTAATGTTTTTGACCCATATTGGGTCTTGTGTATAAATCAAACAGGTCAAAACATACACAAAGCCAAATGTGCTGCTGTTGTAATATAATTTATTATAGTGGCCCTTAAAACCTTGTTATTAATTTTGATTGACTTGTAAACATTCTGGAAGAATTCTGATCAGAAGTCATTATACTTGTATGTAATGAAATGTACTTTGACACTTAGCAAATAGTTACATAATTATTTGGATATTTACACAGTATTAAACTAGCAACTAAATAAGAAGAAAAAGTTTCATACTTCAATGACTTTGCCACATTGTTTCAAGTTGTGCTGCCTAGTTTTAAAGCAATTTTCTATAAAGTTAGATTTGTTCTACAACCATGCACACCATCTGCTTTGGCATCCATATAAATCCAAGAGAGTATTTAACTGCTCCTGGCTCATGCTATAATGGAACAAAGGGAAAATAGGGAACCTGACAAAAATGAGACACTGTCAGTTTTCTAGAACAAGATTAATAAAGGGAGACTTAAAATTCCACACAATAACAGATCATTTTCAGTTTTTTTCATATTCAGTTCATTTTCTTTAACCCCCTTATCCTAATTAGGGTCAGGAAGGGGTGCTGGAGCCTATCCAGCTCTTTAACGGCCAAAAGGCACATGGTAACACCCTGGAAGGGGCGCCAGTCCATCACAGGTCACAGGACAATTCAGAGTCTCCAGTCAACCTGGTAGCATGTATTTGGACTGTGGGAGGAAACAGGAGTATCCATAGGAAACCCAGGCAGACATGGGGAGAACATGCAAACTCCACACATAAAGGACCCAGATCACCCCACCCGGGAATCAAACCCAGGACGTTCTTGCTGTGAGGTGACAGTGCTATCCACTAAGCATTAATTGTATTTATTTTTTATATTTTTTGCAATAGCTAATTTTGTTTATATGCATTTTATTGCTGTGTTTAAAATTAAGCCTTGTAGAATTGGACTATTATGGTATATTATTAAAAAGTGGTGCAAAAAGGTGTCTTCTATATATAATGCACTAATTATTCTTTTACTTTTTAGTATTCTTGGTATTTATTCATGGATTTGATTATGTCTCTGTTCTTGCAGTCAAAGCTTAAAAGCTGACTACTTTGAGGGCTACCATCTTAAAAAGTACCTGAAATAATATACCTACAGCATCCTATACAGAAGTCATACCAGTCAATACATCATTCTATTTTAGCATAAATGTATTTGCTGATGTTGTATCAGATTAAAAAAGCAGGTTGGCTTTTCAAGGCCAAACTCCATGGCAGATCCGGGGCATCCGTTTATAACTTGAGAAAATCTGCTGCGTTGGACAAATGGTAAGCCAGGTCAGAGGATGAGTAGATGTCCTGTGTCCTGGTCAGCGCTACTGCAAACAGAAGTGCAGCTCAAAGCTTTCTAGCAAGATTAATGAACATCGATACTTACCAAACTCACAAAAAACTGCAACCTACAAACATTCCTGTTTTTAACAACTGCAGGACCTAGAAAAACATTTAAAGAAAACTAACTATACAGATTACATCTGGTAAAAACTCAAAAACAATTAGTACAGTTGAACACCATGCAAATGTTCAAGAAAAAATCTAATAAAAACAACATCATTCATATGAATTGTTTAACATAAAGTTATTTCTGCATTTCTACTCCATCAGCTCGGTTAAATGTTTACCAGAAGACTGTAGGAATTAATTTCTGGTAGCTTCAAACCATTAATGAGGTCCTAAACTTGCTGAAAGCTGTTGATGTCAGGCATGAGTGCAAAATACCATGTCAGTGAAAACATACTTTCAGTGACCGCTTGGCTGAGGTTTATATCAATGTGGAAGTGCACAGCTCTCTACAATGTGTCATTTCATGAAAGTACCCAATCCGAATTATAAAAGCAGCCTCAAATTATTCCTTTTCTGCACCACTTATGAATTGGCACTATGCTTTTGGTGTGCTTTGCATTTTTTGTCCAGATATTCTAAACACGAATGTGTTTCTCAGGAGGATTGATATTTATTAACCTTTCATAGACATTATTCTCATATCTATCTAATCCATTAGGTACAGATATCGTAAAAGAGTGTAAAGTAAAATAAAGGGCAGCAGACACCTCTTGTGGTACACAGCAGGTTGGAAAACACAGCTGGACATTTTTCAGCCCCTCTGGGGCCAATCCACTTGGGGCTGCCTGTCAGTAGTATTGTGCTTCTCTTTTAAAAGATTGCCCCACATTCATAAACAGTGCATTTCGTAAAAAGCATGCAACCCCAGCCCTGTTCTCACATAAATCATTGTCACAACCTCAAACATTTATTCATTTAGGTGTGTTGTTTACTTCATATTGAATATATTTTCATTCTCTTGTTTAGCATAAAGGTAAGTCAGTGTTGGCTATAATTTCAGCCAGTTGTCTTTTTAAATACATCTCAATAAATATCGCAAAACAAAATCAAATTACTTGTCACATATTTTAAGGTTTTGCCAGTAATGTTTATATTGATTAAGATCATACTCTTTATTACACTGAGTTGGTGGTGGTCCCAGGCTTGTGGAGACTGAGTTTTGTCCTCCTCCAGTCTGTAGCACACTTGTACGTAATGTCTGGTGCTTGACCTTGCTTTAATGAAGTGCTGTGTTCGGAATTTTAAAGATGGAAGCAGCCTGAAGTAGACTTACTTAATTACCCTTCTGATTCTCACTCAAAACTTTTCCCCTCTTTTAAGGTCAATAGTTAACATATTTTTATTATAACGTGTAATTATTATATGTTTGTTGGGCGGCACAGTGCCTCAGTTCGATCTCTAGACGATGAGGTGGCGTTTCTCTAGCAATCCAAAAACATGCAGTCAGGTTAACTGGACACAATGAATTATGCTTTATGTACCTAGCCTGGAAGGGCATCCAGCAAATAAACTTTGGCATAGTTTATAAGCAGGATGCCCTTCCTGACACATCCCTCCCTATTTATCCATGTTCAATGATGCAGATCAGAAATCGCCCGTGGCGACACGTAACAGCAGCCAAAAGAAAAAAAGGTGTTTTTTTTTTAAACAATTTTAAATACTTCTCTACATGGCTTACATGAAAACACCTGCATGGTTTAGTTTCAGATCAATATGTCTTTTTATCAAAGAGGTATGCCAAGCAACAATCAATCATATTAAAACAACAGATGTACAGTATAAAGCACTGAAATCCTGAGACTGATTAAAACATCAAGCTTTTTCCCATGTCCCCTGGCCTATAAACAAACAACTTTGAGGTGAGCTAAAGAGTCCACAAATAAGTAACCTAGACAAGCCTGATTCTTCACTTTTTATGTGAGTTGCATTATACAACAAAACATACATTTTGCTACATATTTATGTTAAAATTCACTGCAAATATAAAATTAAAAAAATAAAATTTCAAGGGTGCCAATGATTCTAAAGCTGACTGTATATAAATATGACAAATGGATTTAAATTCCCAAGGATTAGGCAGCCTTATGAATGGCAAGGCAGTGAAAGCTGTGGTATTTGCTGTATAAATAGCTGTGCAGGAGCTAATCCTGAGAAAAAGGCAGAGGCACTACAGGACAGAAACAATGATGGTGCGGAGGCAGAAAGCGTCTGGTGCTTCGCATCGCACCAGATGTCCAAGAGTGATCTGTCCTCCTTGCTGCCGCATCCTGATGTGTAGTGTCATCTCGCTGACATTTCCACAGCCATCACATTTCATCAGGGCCATAATTAATCATCCTTCCAACGTGGCTCTGGCCTAGACCAGTCAGGCTGCCACGACAGTTAGACCAAAAGCTATTTTAGGTCTTGCTCTGCCATGGTACTAGCCAGTGCCAGAAAATCTATTTCTGAGCTTTGCTTAATCACACCACTGTCCTTCCATGACCAGCTATCCGAATATCATTAGGTTTTCATTATTAAGGCTCAGAATGTAATGTTTCACTCAATTGGACTCTTTTATTATATGTAGAAGGTCAAATCACAAAAGGCATGGATACTTTATCGATCCCAAAGGAAATGAAAGCTCCAGAAGCATTATACAGCAATTAAATGACATACAATATAAAACTGAAATGCAAAATAAAAAACAACATACAAATATCAGTACAGATACAGAAATGGAACTTAGACAACAATAAAGACCTATTTTACATATATTGGATAGCTAAAACAGGTCATCACCATACCAATAGATGAATCAATAATTAAACAAAAGATTCAGTTTTAAGTATTCAGTTGAAATTACCCTATCACATATAAATTTGAAATTAGAAATTAAATATTATTAAATAGATATTAGTAGATTGGATAATGGGTATTGGGGAAATGGGGAAACACAAAATCCACAAGCATCTGACCTTTAACACTAAGAAGCACTTTAAAAAGAAATGTTGCTGCTTTTTATTGTTTGATTTCTGCTTTTTTTCTCCACTTTTTCTATCAATTTATCAAAGCCAATTTTTTTCCACTGCTGGAGACCCCAATCTCATCCAAGGATGTTATTTTTGCCTGACAAACGCTTCAAACAATGTGTGCACGGTCCACCAACACCCTCTTACTCACCCACTAGATTCACAAGTGAGGCTACTTTTGCACAGTAAGTCGCTCAGAGAGTTCCTAGCTATGGTCAGAAAATAACATTAATTAATGTAAGGCTGCAAATAATGGGCAGCAGAAAGGCCTTAGTAATTATATTATGACCAGAAGACTTGCTTGAAGTATGTCTAGAAGAGCAAGACTGTGGAGAGTAGTCCAAGGACGTACATGAACCGCCCATGAGTTTTTGAGTGGCCTAGATCATGGAGGGCTGGGCATATGCACAACATTTAGTGCAAAATAGATGGCACCTTAATGCACCATGTGACAATTCTGACTGGAATGTTTTGAGGTTGAAGCACCTGCTGGTCTTGGTGCCAGGACTTCAGATGTCTTGTGGAATACATGTATTTGCAGATCAGTGCTTAGGTGTTCCCAATATTTTCATCAGTGTAAATAAATATTGTTACAGGTCTCTGGTAATGCCATATTCTGTTCATGACCTTCCGTTTCAGTTACTGTACTTAATAATTATGATTACAAAAATCTGGTGCCCATTTAGACAGGGTTATGGAGAAAACAAAATTCTCACCATCTACTTGACAGAAAATGTTTTGGTTGGTTAAATGTTATGGTCAGACCCTTTGTATTTGGGCGCTCTTTACTGAGCTGGGGATTTGATTTGAATAGATGCTGTTAACATTTGACACATTCAGTTCAGTTCAGTTCATTTTCTTTAACCCCTTATCCTAATTAGGGTCGGGGAGGGGCGCTGGAGCCTATCCTAGCTATTCAACGGGCGCAAAGCACATGATAACACCCTGGATGGGGCGCCAGTCCATCACAGGTACATACTGGGCAATTTGGACTGTGGGAGGAACCAACCCAGGGATCGAATCCAGGATCTTCTTGCTGTGAGGCGACAGTGCTACACACTAAGCCACCGTGCTGCCCATTTGACACATTAATTAACTAATTACTATTCTATAATGGCAAGTGTTAAAAGTCTTTCAAAAATAAATCTCTTATTTGAAAAACTATTCAAACCCTTCATAAAACTGTAGAATCTTCATTGCAGGAATTATAGCTGCAATTCTTCTTAAATAAATTATTTAAACCTTTTCACATTAGAATTTGCACATTTTATCCCCTTTTTATGGCTTATTCGTTTAAACTACAGAGCTTTCTGATATATTGAGGGACTTAGCCATTCAATATTGGTTTTCTGTTTTGCCCTTTATGTGCACAGATTTCTTCAGATTTTCTAAATCATTTGATATTTGTTCCCGGACCATTATTTTAATCTTTTGGCCTATTCTTTCATGCAGCATTTTTAAATGACTAAGCCTTTGGTTAATATATACGTATTTTAACCAATGATAATATATTACTCAAATATTAATGGAGCAATTAATCAATTTAATGCCACAGACAATTGCTCTCTTTTTCCTAGGACAATTGTAGCCTAGCAGTTAAGGTGCTGAACTAGTAATCAGAAGAAAGTCTCACCATTGCCTGGTTGCTACTGTGGGGCCCATGATCTAGGTCCCTCATCCTGAGTTGCTCAGACTGTCGCAATACAGTAAGTCGACTTTGGATTAAACCATCTGCCTAATGTTAAAAATGGAAATGTATCCATCCTGATTGATAATTCTCTGCTTTTGTTAATCATTGTTTTAAAATCCATTTGACACATTGATTAAATCTGTGTTCCATTTGTTCAATCTCAGAAAAGTTGTGAAATCATGGAATGTTTATGTAAACCTTTTGTGAATCATTGATTTTAACTAGAACATTCAAATACAGTAGTTTACCATTCTAGTGACAAACAATTTTGTTTATATGTTCCATCTGGTGTATAACTCTAGTCATTTTTTTTCTTTGTCACCTTGTCACTGTGCCCTTTTCCTGTACTGTTGTAATGTCTGGGCGAATGCTCACTACACAAATGCATAATGAAGCCAAGGTGCCTTTTATAATCAGCCAAGAGCTATTACTGATGACGCTTCTGTCAGCTAATGTTTATTGGTACTACAGGTCTTGAATCCAAGAAACCTGTCACCATAGGGCACACTAACAAGACAATATTTGTATATTACCTCATAAGTAATCCTGACATTCAATCTGAGTGCCAGTGGTCATTTACTTTGCAGGTTTAGAACATGTCTGGTTGTCATCTAATCTTTTATTTGAACAGATGGAAACGTTGCACATGGTTTGTGTGGGTGATACAGGTAGGGTGCATTAAAATGGTGGCGAATTCATTACCTGCTCTCTGAAAGCATAGACTCTCTCTGAGCCAGCTAAATCAAATGAGGTCAGATTATTACCAAGCTTGCTGAACCAGAAACTTGATTTTGTGCCTGAAGGGGATGATGGGATAGTCAGAGGCCTTGAAGTTGGCCAGGCAGACGAGGGCAAAAATGCAACTGTAAGCAGTGGAATTATTAATATTTAGGGGTGCTTACAGGACAGTTATTAATATGATGTAAGCAAAAAAGAACATAAACTGCACCTATGAAATATATGTACTGCTCAATGCCATTCATGACTGACCCATGCTTTGATGTTTTAACTAATCTTCATAACTTTGTTGTTTAATTTATCCCAATAATAATTATTACATTTCTTTAATTAAAAGTGGTATTTTAATGACACCAAATTATATTAAAAAACAATTGTATAAAGTGAAGTATTGAATGTGTACAATGTTTAAAATTTTTTGGTTTTAGTTTGACTTCTTTTGGCTGCTCCCATTAGAGGTTGCCACAGCAGATCATTATCGCCATAAATGATTTTGCATAATTTTTATTCCGGATGCCTCTCCTGACATTTGATATTTATTCAGGTTTGGGACTGGTACTAATTCTATTCAGTGTCTACAGTTAACCTGGTTGTATGTATTTGATTGTGGGAGGATAGTGAAGCACCTGGGGAAAACCCACACAGACATAGAGAGAACATGCAAAACAACACTGAAAGGACCCAGGACATTTTTGCAACTGCAATTCTCAGCAGTTAAAAAAACCCTTAATGTTAAATTGCCTTTAGTCTTCTTCTATTTGTAAGGTTGACAAGGTCCTGAAAAAGATGAAAATGGATGCAGAGCAGTGGCTACATATTTTAAGTTCTCTGTTTATTATTTCTGCCAAAAGCATTTACAAAAAAATAGAACAATGCATGTGTTAATTAAATAAATAATTTAATTTACTTAACTATTAAATAGAGCATACAATAATATCCTCTATCCTCTATAGTTGTATTAAAATGATACTACACTATAATGTGTACTAAGACTATCATGTACTATCAACAGAACAACAACACAAATCCGCTTGTGTAGTGTAGTTTGGAAGAAAACACCCTAAGAAAGATCAAATGGGAACTTCACAGTCGATTATAACCTCTGGTAAAAATAGGATTAGTTCAGAGCTCTGTTCTTGCCACTCGAGTTTCTCGACACTAAAACTGCTCTAACCCTTTCCAACCTCACTTTGTGCATAGGTGCACAGTCATGCTGAAAAAGAAAAGGCCCGAATTCCATCATTCATCTTAACACTTGATTAAAGTGTGCTGTCAATCCTCTGGCTAGTTTTTTCCCCATTGAGTCGAATGTCATCTCAGAGCCTATAGCCTAATCTGATCCATCTACCTGCCAACTTGATCCTGCTCCTGCTTCACCTAAAAATGTCTTACAGCCATCTCGGTTCCTACCTGACACCTCATTAACAGGTCACTTGTATCTGTCTTTATTGATGCCATTCTTAAAAACTCTGCTGTCATTCATATGGGGCCTTTTAAATGCGTAAACATCTCTGATGTGTTTTTTCCTTTCAGCTTTTTAAAATGTTTCATGATTGGTGTTTCAATCTAATTCTTATTCAATTTATGAATGTCTTCAGACCTTATAATCTTTAGACCAGATAATTCATTGATTAATTCAATCATTTTATTTTTACCAATTACTTCATCTTGGTCAAACCCAGCAGCAATACAACAGTGTGTGAAAATATTGGATGCAAAAACAAACAGAATAGGAAACCATTACATAACAAGGTACCACATGCTATCACATTTATCACTCTTATACCAAGTGGCAGTTTAAAGCAGTCAGTCCATCTTCTTTTTGGTATTGAATGTCTCGAGAAAATCATTTAAATTGGAGAAAACATGCACAGACACTCCAAGCCTCTACCAACTCTGTCACCATATTTTCTCTACCTTTAAACATGTATGTGTTATGTACTTTCATCATATTGCCAAATGTGTTTAAAGACTATGAGATTATTGAATGTTTTGTACGGTCGGTGATTTTTTGCCTATTCTATAAAAATACTTATAGGGTCAGATTTTGGATAGGATGGCTTAGCTATCAGCTTACATACTGATTCATACCAAAATTCTGCAATTGCTGTGCACATCGTTCAGCACTCTGATCAGGTCACTGGAGTTCTTCCAAACCAAATTTATTATACAATGTGTTGCTCTTGCACTTGGGATCAGCCATTATGTAAAATATGGTAATACAATCTAAACAATCACACTTCTGATTGCAAAACCAAACTGGAACTTTGTGCTAAATCAACTCAGACACTTTCATTTTTGTAAATTTCAAATAAATTACTTCATAGAAATTCTACTTCATAGAAAGCAATATGCATTTTTCTACCCTTTCGGTGGTCTATAACAAGTTGTGTATTCACACTTAACAATTACCAAACTATGTTAGGCCAGAAGTAGCATAGTGGTGAGGGTACAGGACTGATAATCTGAAGGTCACTGGTTCAAACCCCACCATTGCCAGGTTGCTTCTGTTGTGCCCTTGAGCAAGGCCCTTAACCCTCATTGCTCCGACTGTATACTATAACTATACAGAAAGTTTCTTTGGATAAAGGTGTCTGCTAAATCCTGAAAATGTAATGTTCACTGTTTTTAATAATCTTCCAGAATGACCATGTTGTATTTTAGCTCGAAGAGTTTTAAACCATGAAAGCAGTTTATAAGGCCATGCTAGTGGGCACAGAAGTTGTTAGAACTGAACAGCTTAAGTGATTGGAGAGGCAACCTACCACCTTAACAGATGAAGATTGAAAGGAAATCAATAGAGAGGCTTAGTGCTATTGACTGATGCTCGTCTACACTTTGTTTTCTTTGTTTGTACATTCATCTCAATACTGCGTATACTAATAGTAACCAGTTTATTAGAGGGAACACACCTTTAACAAGCAGTAACAATACTGACTTCTTTGGAGGGATTTATTCAGGGCATGTCGGCCTTTAAACAGTTGATCCTTGGCATTAATGTTCTTTGACAATGATTTGTAAGGAAAGATATATACAGACTGACAGGAATGCTGACAAGAATCAAAGATGCTAAGAGATAAAGTACCAGTTTCTCCAGCTGTGCTCCAAAACAAATAAACATTTTAATGGAATATTGTGAAATAATAGGTAAATGATTTAGCCTTCATTAAAACATGTGGACCATAATGCCCTTTTAAGTTGTTCCTGAAAACATTATTTTAAGTTTAGATAAGTTGTTATAGTCATAAATAATAGAAATACATGAAACGTTTCAACTTTCTTTAAAAGTTAAAAGTTAAAATATAGTTTGAGAGCTCACATTATGATTATGAGATGCATAAGAATTAACTATACTTTTACATTTTCAGCATTTAGTAGATGCCTTTATCCAAAGCAACTTGCATTACAGTTACAGTATATAATCTGAGCAATGATGGTTAAAGGCCTTGCTTAAGGGCCCTACAACAGCAACCTGGCAGTTGAGAGTTTTTAACCGGTGTCCTTTGGATTATTTAATAATCTTTTTATAACTGGCTCTTATTAAATAATGCATTCAGCTTTAAAGTCCAGGCTATTAAAGAAATATATACTCATTAAAGGTAAAATTAGATGATGAATTCAAGAAATCTGTTAGCGTTTGGTGTTGTAAGGTTTCATTGCAGCAGCAAAAACTTAAGCGTGCACACACAGGCATAAAGCCTCTATGGGTAGTTCATAAAATATACACTTGTGGTGAGTACTTCATAAAGTAGAAGTATTAGCCCTGTACCTGCAATGTTAACAGGGATCCTAACTGTAAAATTACACATGTGCCACATCTTGAATTAGTATCAACGAATAGTACAGGCAGGTATGCTCATATCAGACTTAATGATCTGAGTCCTCAGTATCTGTGAGCTTATTGAGCACTTACAACCCAGCACGCTTACTTCTCTACTTCTCTAATCCAAAAGATCACAGCTGGTGGAAAAGTGCTTTTTTTACAAAGCTTCTCAACTTATTGGAATATTCACAGTTCAAGTTTTAGACACTCAATGTTCAAGTCTAGGTAAAAACCAGTCTGGCGGAAACATGTTTACGCTCTCAAGGAGAAAGACTGTTGAGAAAGTCATGACTGATGTGCTAGCAATGCCTCTCATGCCATGAACAAAGGCTTGAATTAAGTCAGAACACTGCAGACAGTTTTTGCTGTTCTGCCTGATGGTATATATTTTTTTGTCTCATCAGACAAAACAATTTTAAATGTAGTTTAGTTAACTCCAAGCAGGCAGTTTTATTCCTTTTACTCATCACTGACTACAGATTTGTGATGGCGGTCTGCTGAGATGATTGTCAGTCCAACAGATTCTTGCATCTCTGCACAGGACTTTTAAGAGATTTTCCCACATTCTCAGATACCCTCCGGCTAAAAGCAGACAGGCCATGTCTAATGTGTTAGTCAATACTTTACCTACTGAGCTATCGATGTGATGGAGATCTGGAGGATAGGTTTGAACTGCAGCCAAAGTCAGATTCTCTAATCCCTTAGCAAGCAAGACAATGTCTTAGCTCTCACGTATAAGGAAGACCATTGTTAAACCTTCTGAATAATGCTAAATTTCCAAACAGAAGGTTCACACAATACAAATTTCAGTACCATATGTGATCTGATCTGTCTTACTTGCTAATCCAATCACAAAATGTGAATATCTCCTCTATACAAAATACCTTTTATCAAAAAGCACGTATCAGTGAAATTTTTTGGGGGGCATGTGTATGCAAATATATTCTTCCATTTTTGAGCATTTGTTACCAGCATTGCTTCTATGTACAATTACAGGTTGCATTAAATTTGCTCAATGAGGTTCAGGAGACCAGACAGGAGGTAAATAAAAATTTACCTGCAGTATAAAAGGCATTGTGTAGCAGATGGCAAACTGTGTGTTTATCACCTAGTAAACCCATGCCACATTGACAAATTCTAATTATATATAGGGCAATTTACAAAACTCTGTTCCATTGTTCCAGCTTTGGTGAGGTTTCTGACATATAACCTGTAGGATTAAAACCTTAAAATGATTTTGCATGAATTTAGACTATGCATGAATTTAGTCACTCATTTATAAACCCATGCATTAGACTTAATGTGGCCTGTCAGTGAAGAGTAATGAAGATTTTATGCATGTTTTGACTTTTGCACTTACATAGAAGAATTCTTAATTCATTATTTGTGAAAGGCCATGTAACTGTGAAGCACGAGGTCTCGATAATGAATTGGAGGAAGATTAAAAATTAATAAACATGTATAAATGGTTATATCCTTTTGTCTCAGCCTATTTTTTATTCTAATTCATGGATGTTGTAAGGTCTAAGCAAAAAGAGAAAAAATGAAAGAATCTTTTTCGGTGGTAGAGGAAAACTAGAAAACCTTTTTCAAATAGAATCAGACATGGGCATACAATGATGAATTCCACATGACCTGAAACATCTAAATGAAATCACCTTCTAATCTAAACTGCTGGGTCAATGAGTTTTCAGCTAGTTACACCTTGATAATGGTAAATAATTTTAAAATACACCTTTGGTACTCCTCATACCTACAAAACAAACATACTTCACAGAAAATGATGAGAAATAAATAGTTAATAAAGTTTTTGTCCTTTAGACCCATGTTGTTGAGTGGCACTTAAACTACCTGCATTAAAACATCAATCAAATCAAAGCCACAAAACAGACATTTTTATTTTAATGAAAATTTGTAATTTTGAAATTACTATTTGCCACAAGAACGAAAAGTTTACTGTGTTACTGGAATTTAGCATAGCAATTTCAGTAGCAGAAAAACTACCTGCTTGTGTGTATGGGTTTGTATTGATGTACAGGGCCTAAAAGCGCTATAGTAGCTTTTTACAGCAAGGTCAGTGTTTTTATTCTTGGTCAAGTGAAAATTGTGCTGTGGACTGTAGAACTAGAGGTGTCCCCCTCCTCCCCTTTCTAGAGCTAATACTAAACATCTGCAATGCCCTTTTTAACTTGTTTGGAAGGGACTAATCGCATCGCTCCAGGTCATGCCAGTGTATGTTCATCTTTATTTTGCAAACACATGCAAACTCCTTTTATCCGGTGTGGGTCATCAGAGAAACAGTCAGGTGAGTTCCAGCACTCTATACAGATCTCCTAGGAGTCATATTTCCAGATTTTGTCCTGACATACACAGTTTTTTGTAAAATTTAGCTGACTTGCATTTCTGGTTCATGCATCAATTTGGGATGTGAATATGACAGAGAGAGCAGTGAGAGCTTGTTCAGCGTTGTTCAGAAACAAAGCTTGATGTAATCAGGTTAATAGATGACAGAATTATATTGATTGTTCTGTCTAATATGTGGACATGAAGCCCAGATCAGGGCACAGGTTAATCTGAGCAAATAAAAGTTGAGAGCAGACTGGACTACTTAAGTTCTGACATTTGTTTTTCTTGCCATTTGTTTTAGTCTTTTTAGTACATTTTACGTTTTATAGCTTTTTAGAAAATTTCGAGCTGCCAAAAGTTACATTTATTTCATTTTTTTACTGAAAAGAAGTGAATTGGAAATGAACATAATTGCATGCAAAGCTAATACATAAACTGAAATATTTAATACTACTTTTAATTGTATTTTTATGCTTGAATGTGACACAACATTTTCCATGGATGTGATAATAACATGCAGTGGTTAATATTTTAGAGCATATTTCCTTCTGTTATTTGGTGGTCATATACCTTGTATTAATTTGTGTATGTTAACTGGGCAGCACAGTGGCATAGTGGGTAGCACTGTCACCTGACAACAAAAAGGCCTAGATTCAATTCCCCAGCCAGGCACCAGGGTCCTTCTGTATACAGTTTGTATGTTCTCTTTGAATGTGGGTTTCCTCCAGGAGCTCATTTCCAAGTCCAAAGCAATACAGTCATGGGGTTGGTAAATTGCTCTAAGTATGTGTGCAGGCATGTGTGTGTGTGGGGGGGGTTTAATGTGGGTTGGTTTTGTGTGTCCAGTAATCTTAAATATGATTCTTTGTAGAGATTACTGTTTTTTTAAGGATAATGTAGCATGTAGGACAAATCCTTTACCAACTATGCACACACTGAACTCAAAACACCCTTCACTATGGGTTATATCCATTCTTGGAAAATGTTTGTGGAACATTACTACTCTGCTAGAGCAACGTAAATGAATATTTTTGATTAATACTGTCTATACAGTGCTGATCAAATTCAGGTTTCTGCACCATAAACTTAATACAAATGAGATAACCTTACAATCCAGCCAGCGGCCATTAATTTGATTACATCTGTGATGTGATTACACAAATTGTATGTCTGGCATTTTTATTTGCTCAGTATTTCATGTGTGCATGTGTGGGATGTTAGTGGAAACATTTTGAGTCAAGGAAACAAATTGGTTTACATCCATGTAATCATCAGGAACTGACTGAAATAATAATAAAAAAGACTAGACTACAAAAAAGATACTCAGAATTGTATTGTTGACCACAGTGTGTCAGACAATAGACTATATTGTAAAAATTGAGGTGTGTACTAGGTGTAGATCAAGAATACATGATCAGTGATTGAAAAGCAGTGATTAAAACAGTGTGGTGAGCAAAAATGACAAAATGAGGAAGTATCAACCAGGATTTAACTTGCTCCTGAAAAACATTTTTATGAGACTACCCAATTAACAACAAACACATGCAGCGGAAACACAGTACATAATTTGAAAATTGAAAATGTGCTTATTATACTTGACAGCCATATAAGAGATGTTAAAGGAAACTCTTTTGAAAGAAACAGAAAAGAATTTCTGAATAGATAAAAAACAGCATGTGTAGAATGTGTAGCTTTAATTGGCCCACACTTATCTTATACAGTTACATCTTATATACAGTCCCCTCCAAAAGTATTGGAACAGTGAGGCCAATTCCCTTATTTTAGTCATAGACCAAAATATTTGGATCTGACATTAAAAGATGCAAATGAGATCAAAGATCAACATTTTAACTTGTATTTCCAGGTAGTTACATCTGGATCTAATACACAGTTCAGAAGACAGCACCTTCTGGCTGAACCCCCGTATTTTACCTGTGAGCAGAAGTATTGGAACAGATTAACTTGAAATAGATTAAAGTGAATAAGAAGTCATGTTTAGTTACAAACCCTTTGCTTATAATAACTGCATCTGTGACCCACTGACCTCACTAAACTTTTACAATCTTCTACTGTGATGCTCTTCCAGACTTTCACTGCAGCCTCTTTCAGTGTTTTTTAGGGAGTTACTCCTTTTTAGGAGGTAACATGCATAAGTTTAAGTCTAGAGATGGAATAGCCTGCCTAAAACCTTCCACTTAACCATCCTACAACTCCTTTGTAATTTTGGCAGTGGATTCTGGGTCATTATCTTGCTGCTAGATGAAGAATCACAATCATTTTAGTTTCTTATTTCTTTACATTGACAGATAAAATGTTTCTTCAGACATCTGAGTTCATTATACTTCTGCTATAATGCATGTCATCATCAGTGAAGATCAATGAGTTCGTCATAAGAAGCCATGCAAGTTCAAGCCATGACATTACCTCCACCATGTTTCACTGATGAGCATGTATGTTTGGGATCATGAGCAGATCCTTTATTGTTCATTTTTTAGCTTTTCCATCATATTGGTAAAGGTTCACCTTTGTCTCATCAATCTAAAAAACTCTGTCCCAGAATTTCTGAAGCTTGTATCTGAACCTCTTGTTAATTAGCAGTTTGCATCTTCTGGTAAAGCTTCTGTACTTTTGTTCATGAAGTCTTCAGTGAACAGTAGATTGTGGTACCATCACTCCTGCCCTCTGTAGGTAGTTGCTGATGTCCCTATCAGTTGTTTTAGGTCCTTTTTTTACAGCAGACTCAATAAATTTTAAATTTACTATGACCTCTGGCCTTACTTGGACTGGATGGTTGATGATAATTGATAACACAATGTATTTCCCTTAATGGTTAATTGGCATTGTTGTTAGAATCATTAAAGGAAACATGAAATAGGAAAAATTAATAGAGGGGAAACTTGGCTTCAACATACCCCATTGTCACATACACTTTATATCTTCCAATTTTTTTCATAGCTCTCCACTTCTGGTTGCCAGGCAACCCTGGGCTGCATTGATATGCACTGGGAGGGAGCTGGGAATGCCGTCTGCCTTTGGAGAGTAGCAGCAGAATCGTCATTGCTCGGACTATACTTCCACACAACACACATGCTCCTCAAACTGCACAGCTTCCAGCCTTTAGCTCACAGGGGAATCTGCACTTTTGTTTTGTTTTGTTTTATTTTATTTGGAATGCAATTCGGGTTAAAGTTTCATATTAAAGTCAATGGCCTAAGGGTAAAAAGGAAAAGTGAGGTAGAGGAATCGCCCACATCTGAATTGCTGACTTAGAGTTCATTTCTTCAAAAAGGGATACTTGAAGAATTGTTGGGGACAAGGATAGCACTGATTCTTGCATCAGGTCAGAACCAGATAACTAAACTCATGAAGAAGTGAGATGATACAGAGCAGAAAACCAAACCAACTTGGTAATCGGAACAGAAGTGGAACACTGAAAGTGGACAGACGTAGTTTGACAAAAGCTATTTTTAATTCTGGGACACATTACCAGCTGAAGGATGACAGAAGATAGCATGTTTATTTCTTACATGGGATGTCCTCCCTCAGCAAGGAGGCAGTCCCTTCCAGCATGCCGAATGCTATGTTCCTCCTGATGCTGTGCAAGGTAAGATTAAACACCTGCTGTCAGGATCTTTTTGGCCAGAGGACTCCACTTTACAGTCCCATGTGAGATTAATCCAGAAGTGATGTGTTGCAATTAAAGACAGCTTGTGGCAAGTGGGTGTCAGAGTAAAGATCTAACTAAATAAAAATCTGAATGATGATAACTCATATACAATAACTTAATTGAAAGTGGGACATTAATCTCTCGAGACTAGACTAATAAATACATGATGAATACTGAAATTAATCAGCACTTAATCATGCTAAACTAATTGGCTGCTTTTGTAGTTCACTTAAGGGACAGTTGCAGGATGTGTCCTAGATGTGTTAGATGTGTTTATGCCATCATGGCATAAACTGAACCATATAAAGAATAGTATTTTATTAACAAGATAAAAAGTGTATGGATAATAATAGTTCAAACTCATTCTATCCTCTGTGTATCTTCTAAGCCTTTTTTAAAATATGACATACCTATATTATAGTATTTTATAGTATAGTATAGTATAGTATAGTATGGTATGGTATGGTATGGTATGGTATGGTATGGTATGGTATAGTATAGTATAGTATAGTATAGTATAGTATAGTATAGTATAGTATAGTATAGTATAGTAAACTGACTTTTAAACGAGATATGAAGACCACTAGTGTTTATGGTAAACATTGGTTCACAAGAAACTCTTTAATATGTCCTTTAATATGTTCCTTAATATTTTCTTGGTCACTGCACCCTATTTTTTTCCTTTTCAAAAACTAAAGGGGATATTTGTACAAATATTTGTGCACATATTTGGTATGCTCTGTGTTGGTCTGGTGATCTGTTTGAGACCAACCCTGACCATGAATAAAATTAAACAGTGTTAAAACAGATAATAAATGAATTAAATTAATAAAATTTTAAAAAATAAGTTAATGTTGCAGGTATGCAATTACTGACATTAAATCTTCATCATCCCCTGTGTTCATTTAGTGTAATTTCTGGATTTAAGTGTATAAAGAATCTGGTCAAGCATCTGTAGCTTAGTAAATAAGTTGTTGGAATTATGATCCGAAGTTTGGTGCCTCAAGCCCTGCTGATTCCAAGTTGCCAGTTCTGGAACCTTAAGCATCGTTAAACTGTGTTAAGTCAAAAAGTCACTTTGGATAAAAGCATCTGCTAAATGCAATTCATATCAGAACCACCATAATACATTATAATTTCTAAGAAATCTTAGATCTAAGAAATGTTACAATCTGGTTTTTAAAAGCTGTGTATTTTTGTGCTTTCAGGTGTTTGTGTGTGTGTGTGTGCAGATCTAATAGTACTGGGCTGTTTATATTGAATCCATTACATGACAACTGCTGAACGCAAACTGCCTGGCAGTCAGAGCAGGTTAGGGTTTGAAACCATTAACAATGCTTAAAGCTACTCACGTAGCAAAAAATTTAACGTCTCAGTGCTTCAGACCCATCAGACAAACTTGAATTCCAGGTTTGCCTTTACCGCTGTTTCTCTATATACATTCTATACATTCTTTAACATATATATAAGCTTTACATGGGAAATATATGGACAACAACAGAATACATATACTTAAATTTATATTCTAAATATTTTCTTGTTTCTTGATAAAGAATATATCAGGTACAAATGTTGGATTATTAAATGTTGGGTTATTAAATTACTAAAAAGTACAAATGAAGTCAATTTTCAATATGAACATGGATTTTCAGTTAATGTCAACTAATATGAGTCGCTCAGCCTAAAGATCATTCATATCAGGAGTAGATGATTCAGAACCTTCTTGTCAAATGACTTCCATTGCTAAAAATTATGACTAGAATAATTACTTCTGTTCCAGTCAGCAGCTTTAAATCATAATGCATTACATTTTACTATTACATTTTTCATACACTTGTTCAGAATGACATGGTCTCTTCTGGAAAATGGTAACAATGTGATCCAGGCAGAACCTTGATGTAAAAAATAAAGTTGACATGCGAATATTTTAGTATTTTTATAATAGTATTATTTTATAATTATTATGGACTTATAACATAATTATTGTATTGTAATCATATTAAAAAGGTATACCATAGTATTTTGGTAATGTTTTGGTAATTTATTTGTAAGCTTTTGTTGGGTTGGATAGACAAGGCTTTGTCTTTGAGTAGTTTCTCATAAATGTGAAATTGCTGTCGGTTATAAAGCTTTTTTACTTCTCACATTTCAGATTTTACATTTTTCTTTAGCTTCTTTTATGAAAAGATATATCTCTCATCTTGATAGATGACAGCATAGCTATTACTGTTCATTTAACGGTCCATTTAAGTAAAATACTTTGTTAGTCTTGTGCATCAGTCTTGAAATGTATTTCTACACAGCAATGCTATCACACACAATCAGAGAAAATGATTTTTATCATGTATCCTGTCTCAAAGAAAAAAATATACATCGTGAACCTGCCGAGTGACAAGGAGTGAACGCAATGTCCTACTTTATTATATGACAGCACAAAAAAGTTACAAGATCAGTGTAAAGCCTTTCTGTTGCCAGTGTCCATGTGAGGCAGTGCAACTAGATAATTATAAAGTAATTAGTGTAATATTCATAATATGCAATTCGGAAGCAATCTTTTAGAGGAAAAATGAGGTCAACTAGACATCCCAAACCAATGTGATGCTTAATTAATAATTTTAAAATAAATAAGCAGTATTAAACCCCAAACCTATTATAAATAATTATTTTTACATTATGTGTATGTTTTAAAATATTGCAAAAGTATGGGATCTGTATTTCATGTTAAATGTCTAATTACTTATTAAAACATTACCTGTTATTTTAAATGTATTTAAGTTTCAACATTAATTGTTAATAAAAAAGAAAAATAGTTAAAAATATATTTTTTAATTTTTATAAGAATCATCCAACATTTAAACTACTTACAATGAGCATATTATCAATTCAATGTTAAATTAAACTTGAAAAGTGGCTTTGTCAAGGCCTTCTGATGAAGGTGTGCACAGTGTTTATGACCAGGATAAAACCTAAAATGAAATGAAAATGAATCATTGTTTTAATTCTGCTTGACTTCACTGGTGGTCAGCTTGTTTGTTTGTTTGTTTTTTCTAACAGATCGGTCTGAGAGTGCATCTCCAAGGTACTTTTGAGAAAATGGTAAACACTTCTCTCAGTGATGAAGAAAAAGGAATTCAAGACAAGGAAAGCAGAGAGGAGAGCATCCTGGCCATGCTGGGCATTATTGGGACCATTCTCAACTTGGTGGTTATCATCTTTGTGTATGTCTACACAACACTGTAAATAACTTCGTATGGGGTCACAGAACTGAACCTCAGTATGGTTGGAACTAAGATTTTAAGGATAGGACACCCTATAAGAGACTGCCGAAACGATTCCAGACAACTTGGACTTGTTGGGCGATACTTAATTGTTATCCAGGAGGAGCTCAAAAGACAGTTGAGACTGGGACACTGACTTCATTACTGTCTGCATCTGAGGGAATCAATGAGAATTATTCAGTTTTGGCATTTACAAAGTGCAAGAGACCATGCTGGTATAATTCATAAAATGTTAGTAGCCAAGATGTCAACGTCTTTTGACTTTTAATATCCAGCGTTACTGAATGCTAAATGCAATTTAAAACACAATTTGCACTTGGTTTTTAAAATGTTTTATTAAAATACGTACACTGAATGGCTTGTTTTTTCAGGTGAGATGTTTTAAGCATTTTGGGATTTTTTATAAACCTGTCAATGTTATCCTGATTTTGTATGACTGTGAAATCTTCTGAAGTATTTATTTAACTAAGACAACATTTTGTTGTATTTAATACCTGTTCCAAAAATACATACAGTTGTAACAATTATATTTTGGTGCAACTTACACACACTGGTCACTTAATTAGGAACAGTTGTTTACCATTCATCAACCAGTTATGTGGGATTAGCTACATTTGTAAATTTCTCTTATAAATTAAATACATTATAATAATTCGAAGTATATAGACAACAGCCACAGAAAAATGCATCAGATCTACACTGACCAAACCAACTAGAGTTGAAAACATGTTACTTGGTTGTTTTTATATAAACAATATATATTCTTGATATTTCCTCGGGCGAGAAATATCCTCTCTAAATACATATCAACAACACTACGTGCAGAAATAACTCTGTTTTCAAGTTAAGTTACACTTGATTTGCATTAATGCGAAGAAATAGTCATTGTTGGCCATGACTGATGTAACATATGAATGAATCTATTTTATGTCAAGTGATATTTATTCAAGCAACTTGTTTTGTAAATGCATATTGTAATCTGTAACCTGATTACCTCCAGACCTTTACCGTGTATAAAACCTGCATTAATGACAAAAGCACAACTGAGAGAATGTAGTGGCTGAATGAATGTATATATACATTATGTATGCATGTATGAGATACGTTTAAAATCTACATGAGACACTAAAGTGCCTGTGTTCAAGAGTTTTCAGTTATTCATATGACAGAAAACATACTTCTTCCATTACCTTTAAGATGTATAGCAGATTAAATGCTTAACTCTTGCTTATTATGAGGATTAATTCTTGTAATTGTAAATGAATTTTCCCACTCAAACAACATTAGATAAACAGCATAACATATACTTGATTTAGTATGAATCTCTAGACAATGAAAATTTGCTTTGAAGTGTTTATAATAAATAACTATTATTATTATTATTATTATTATTATTATTATTATAACTAATTATACATAATTATCAGTTTATTTTATTTTGTATTTCTTTATTAATGTTTAAAATGTTACATTGTGTAATTACCCTGTATTTATGAACAACTTTTTAAACTAGCTTTTTGAAGAAAGAAAAATTTGGTGATTCATATTTGATGATTAGTAATATCAACTGTAACAACATGGTACATTAAGGAATGTTTTTTTCTGTGATTTTTGCAGTGTAATTTATTTGCACACTTTGTGCTGGATTTGCTTTTGAATGAGAAGTAATTTACATATTTCCAATTATTCTTTACTCAACAACCCGCAATGATGAAATATAAAATGAAATTATTAAAGTTACAAATTAGAGTTACAAACTGAAATTACTTCTTTAAAGTTACAAGTATTAGGTAAGTATAAATATTTTATACATTGCATTACATGGATAATAGTAACCCTCTAGTGAAACATGGTGGAAGCAGCATTATCTGGTGGAGATGCTTTTGAATGCCATGAACAACAATATGAATGAGAAATAAGAATAGAGGAATGGGTGAAGGATGCCTGCAGGATGGTCCTTGAAAACCTACTCAAGATTTAGACAGTTCATCTTTCTCCATGATGCATCCAGCCAAAAGAACACTAGAGTGGCTTCAGGGTAAGTCTTTAAATTGCCTTCCATGGTCAAGACCAATGAAGACTAAGCCTATAAAACATCTGTGGAGAGACCTGAAGACAACTGACATCATATCTGTTAAAGTTAAAGAACTTAATAATGACATTAACTTCCCAATGTTTTAAGGTTGTAGAGATGTATCCAAGAAAACATGCAGTTACGTAAATGAGATTTCTCTTTAGTATTGAATAAAGGATGTGAAGATATCCTTTATTAAAGACATTCTTTAAAAGGTCATTTAAGTTTAAGATGCTAAATTAAGTTTTAAAATATGGATCAGTGTGTGAAAACATGTACAATTATTAAAAATGAAAAAGGTTTCTTTCTTTTAAATCATTTGTTCTTTAAATGTGTCTTTGGTTGGGTTTTAAGTGATCGACCACCGTACAATATTTTATGCATTTTTGCTTTACTTACTTGTACAGATCCATCTTGAGGTTTTTGGATATTTTTGTGTTTTTATTCATTGGTCAGGGGACCCAATCTGATCCCATCAATTTCATAACCTGCTATTGGAGAAATTGTTAGGATTTGATTAAATTGGGTTAGAATGGGCTTGTCTATAAACATGACAAGAATCTATATCAGATTAATGTATAAGTAGGTATTGTTTGTATATACAGAACTCTACTACCAAAAATGCATTACAAGATTTAGGTCAGACAAATCACCCTAGCAGCCGTAGCCCACTTGAATAATCCTATTTGGACACTTATGTTACAGAAGAACACAGATGAAGGGAAGGAAATGAGGGGATAGCTTTTTTGTGAATTTATTTACTAACCCATTTAAACAAAAAAAATAATGTCAAGATTCAAAGCCAAATCAATTTAGCAAGCCAGGAATAAAGCACTGTTGTTTTTCTTAAACATAAATTATAAAGACCCTGAGCATCTGTCTGTCATTGCATAAATATGTCCATAATCAAAAACTTCAATATTCAGTAATAAGATTCTTTATTCGCCTGTTATAAATGCTACAAATTTTTAGTTTTAGTTTATCTGGTCCATTCCAAGTGAGGCATCCAAGCAACATTTTTAACCCTAATTTACAAGTGCACTCACTGAGCAACAACCATAAATAAATTATTACACACAGTTGGAATGCTGTTAGGTAATCAGAAAGCAGTGTCTCAGTAATGCTCTTATTGTTAAATATTGGTAATTCTGTTTTGATAGACAGAGTTAGTCAAGTTTGCAGAGATTTGGGCAATAAATCTGAAAATTGTAGGGTCAAATCTAGCCTCTGCTATAGCAGTGGGGCCCTTGAGAAAAGCCCTTAACCCTGTCTGCTCCATGGATGCTGTACGATGGCTGACCCTGCTCTCACCCCTGTTCCCATTCAACCTGAGATATGAGAATTTCACTGTACTGTGCATGTAACATTATTCTACGCCTTCCTCAAAAGCATTTCAGATCCTGAATGGTTGATTGCTGCATTAAAATAAGAGTCAATATTTAGAATTGTATTTAAATTAAGAGGAATTTCTGATTAATCTAGCTTTATTCAGTGAAACTCAGGCCCAGATCAAAGCTATGACTTCAGTAAAATAATGCACAAGGGCCATGGATTAACAAGAAACAGGAAACAAGTTTGCAGCCTCACATAGAAAATATGATGCTTTGCAAAAACTCATGAGGGGGAGATCAAACGAGATCTAGTAAATAAAAAAGGAATAGCATGCTGCCTCAGCATGCTGGTATAGTGACTGGGTCCTGGGGATTTAGGCTTGAGCCTTGCCTTTGAATCATTCCACCAATTACAAATTCTCTTCATGTCCGTGTGGGTACATTGGTTCTATCCCACCTTATAGTCCAAAGAAAAGTTGAAGATTTAAAAACAGACATTGCTTCAGAGGCAAAAAAAATCATCAAAATAATTCTCTTTAGTCATGGTGGGTCAGATTTACTTAGCAAAAGGCAGGAAACACCCCAGATTGGTCGCCAGTCTATCACAGGGCAAACACACACCTAAGGGTTATTTTGTTTCCAATTAATTTGCCTATTGTTTTGAACTGTAAGAGGTAACCAGAGCACCCTGAGGAAACCTGCTCAGACAAGGGGAGAAAATGCAAACTCTACAGAGAAACAACCCAGTCCACTCCACTGTGGAAACCCAAGTTCTTCTTGCTGTGAGGTAGTGTGATACCCACTGTGCCCCTCCTTGCACAAAGCATTTTTTCCTATCTCCTTATGTAATTAAATCAACTTACAACCATTCATAAAGTAGTTCAAGAGATTACATCTGGTAATTTCACTTTTTAACATGTTTAATGTATTTTATTAGCATTACTACATTACAAAATAATAGTAATTACACATTTTAATAATCATTTTAAAATATTTTTGCTGAATCTTCTGATAGATTGCCCATTGAGCACAAATGCAGAAATCTTGTATGTAATTTCTGTTTATGTATTAAATTGCCCTACAGGTGAAAGGGTGTGTGTGTATGTGCATCTGTTCTCTGATGGACCCACTTTCCCCGGCGACCCTAACTGAATAAATGGTTAAGAAAATGATTCCCAGAAAATCACAAGCAACCTGCATACATAAATTAATAGTTGTTAAGGATGTTCATACAAACTAAATGTTATGTGCTACTGAAAAACCCATTATGGAAGAAGATAAGTTATTGTAGATATTAGATGGCTCATTCACTATGGTAACTGTAGGAATTCCTTGCCAAGTGTATTTTCAACCATATGTCTCATCATAGGAACACAAAAGCAATACAAAGCTGCTTGTGTTATTCCAGCTGACAAGCAATTAGTTTTAGAGCATTGTTTTTACCAGTGTATTTACTGCTCAACTCTGTTGTAAGCTGTTTATGGTAATTAAGCACATCAACATAGTTTCAATTTACATCTGTAGTTAAAGCTTTTAAGCTATTATGTAAATAAGCATGGATACCATTTAACATGCTTTTTTAAACAAATCTGTATGTTGCAACTAGCATTTATGCTGCTCACATTTACTGCACAGTTACTTTGTAATAAAATATTGTAATTTAGTTTGTTTAATTTTTAGATGTTTACTTTGAAGTTAAAAATGTTCTGTCACTTTTTTTTCTTGACTGACAGTATAGGGTTTCCATCAGAAGCATATTACAGTTCAAGCAATGGCTTTCTTTGGCGAAGTGAAATGGTTTCTCTGTGAGCCAAGCACCTCTCATAAATTTCACAGTGGGTGCACGCATTTCTACTGCCCTTAACATCTATTCAAGTGTTGCAATAAATCCTGTGATCTAAACTGGAGAGATGCTGACACCCATGACAAATCCTGACTCTAACATATAGAAAAAAGAAAAAGCCGAGTATGAATCGAGCAAATCTGAATATTCAATTTTACTGGATGTAGATTTTTTTCTTGTAGTATGCTGGTATATACAACATTTTCATTTTTCCAAATGGTCATCTACATACATGTTCATGGTGATGCAGTCCTCAGAACCATGTCTTAATTGTCATTAATAAGAACCAGCCAATCAAACTGTTAATATGTTGTGTGTGGTATCTAGAAGTCATTAATCATAATGAATAACAAGCTCTATCTAATGAATGGGTGCTCCGTCGAGGACAAATTATTGTCTGACACACAGAATATACACATTTAAGGCTACAGTAAAACATTAGGAAACATTTATGTCTGCATAACATTTTCTCCTGTCAAAATACATCCCAAAATTTAGACTGTCCACAATAAATTGCCCAAAGTGTAAGATTTACATTTACATGTTCAGCATTCAACAGACTCTTTTATCCAGAGTGATTTACCTAATGGTTTAAGCATAGGCTTTAGAATATGCAACTCTTAATACCATAAAACCGTAAATAAACATGTTAATAGGTCATCAAAGTGAAAAGGGAAAGTAGAAAAACATTATCACTTCTATTACTAGGATGACACATTTTAACTTGACCACTGTTTGTTCTTTAGGCCTGTTCATTCATCACCCATGTGGGTTTCCCTCTGGGGAAACTGCATGTATGTGAATTGGCAACTATAAATTGCCCCTTGATGCAAGTGATTGGGACTGTCTGACAAAATGACACCCTGTCCAAGTTGTATTCTTGCATTGTATCTGTGTTCTCACTCCAATCATGACCACGAAAAAAGCAATTACTGAAGTGAAATGGAAAATGAATTTTAACAGCGAGTATATGCATTTTGTATCCTGCAGGTTCAAGGAATGCATTTAAAGTGTAAAGCAAAATTGCATTGCGGAGTCAGCTGTCATGTTATAAATAAAATAATGTATATTTAGTCAAAAGTGATTGTGCTTGTAAGGTAGATCATCAGGAACTTTAGATAAGAAATCTTAAAGAAAACATCTGTGTGTATCTTAAGTACATATGCTACAAAATATGAAAGCCATTGACTAATTATGACAGCTGCAGCAGGAAAAAGGGAAATTCGGCAGACCCAACACATGGGCACGTCTGACTTACACAATGACAGACCCATTACAACTGAAATAAGTGACCTTGACTAAATTACTCTCGCTCACTGGGAGTAGAATGGGAGGCTTTTTCTAAACTGCTTTGAAATCAGCTTGCGTAATCTTAAGAGAAAGCTGTTCAAATGTAGGTGGCATTTGGTCAATGATTATTTTGTAGAGTGTATAAATATGGTAATTTTTGTACAACGTTGCTGAATTTTTGACAGTTGTAGTTTTATAACAAAAATTTGTTGTCTAACACAAAGCAGTAAAACTAATTCTCAGAGGAATTCACTTCTTTCTATTTATTTGTGTTTTTTTATTAGTATTTGCAGTAATTGTGGCAACAAGAGGGCCTGGTTTCACTCCAGCACAACTGTGCCCCTTAGTGTAGAACATGAAGATTTTGATGTGCAGCTGTTTTGGTATTTTGAAATTTGGGATTCTGAACTATGGTAATTATACGGAAGTTGTGGTAATGTGTTATTGAGGGAAAGTGAATATTCCATATATTTCCTTACTATGAGAAACCATTGTGAGTGAAGGGCACTGGAATCAAAGATCACAGCCCAACAGCTTTTTGCAGCATGCAGGAGATCCCAAATGCAAATCCAGAAGCACTTGAGAACATGATTTTACTGTATACAGTCCAGGTAAAATGATCGGCAGCAGCTGATGGGCTGATTCCTCAGCAGCTATACTCCTGAGCTGGAGTTTCTCTACATATAAAAATCAATAAAGACTAAGTGGTTTTCTTTACTGGGATTCAATCAGAGACTAATCTACACCAGAAAGCACAGCAAGTCTAAGTTCATGGCCTACAGTCTTCCTCAATTAAGTAACTACCGAACTGAGAAACAACACACATGCCCTTTTGAAAGAGTGCAGTTTATTTTGGGGTAGATGATAGAGGATATGAAATATTAATATTTAATGTTGGGCAGTGGTAGTTACTGGTAGATCATTTTGAACGCAGCAGCCTGATACTTTGATAATGAGCATTTTTTTTATGGGATAAGGAGGATGATCTTTAAACAAAGCAAAGGTTATTCGCAAGCGGCTGTGGTGAGTAAAATTAATTTTAATACTGAGGTTGAGCTCAATATGACCACAATGCATTCTGTGTATGGAGTTGCACAGACAGGGCAAAGAGACAACCATGCAAAGAGACAATTATGTAACTTTTTTATTAGTGTTTTTTTACTTTTTAAAGAGGTCTTTAGTCACAGTATTGTTCTACTTTGGTCAGACATTTCACAAATCCTTCACACATTTTTTGCAGGTTTGGGTGTCATCTAAAGCTTCACAAGGCATGGTCTGCACCACTACAGAAGGAGCTGGCAAGTCTGAGAGGGAGAAACAGTGATAAAGTTTTTGTTTGATTGTGTTGGATCAATTAAAGGAAATATGCAGTAAAAGTCACAAATTAGAGCAATTATGTTAAAATTCACTTTTTACTCCACTTGCAATTTATTTAAAAATACCATAAGCATTAATCTGCTGGGAAAAGTTTAAAGTGCCAAAAACCTACAGAAACTAAATATGTTAGATACATAGATCTGTGTACTTGAGAGTAAACATAAATAAGTTAAATGAATGATAGTTATTAAACATTTGGTTTATTTGTTTCATCTAAAACATTTACTATCAAACAAAGTAGTTTTGCATGTTTAGTATGTACAGTAGAAATTTACCAGCACAGCACAATAAAATTCGACAGGACTGCCTGTAGATGGTGATTAATGGAGTCAATGGAGCTGTGCAGCACCAATACACCACATCTGCACAGCCTTTCTGTATTTATAATAATAATAATAATAATAATAATAATAATAATAATAATAATAATAATAAATAATAATCATGTTTGCAAAATGATAAATTTACTTAAATACAAGTCACATTTTAATGGGGTCAGTGAGTGCTAAAAGGCAGCCTCTCTATGTCATAAGCATGTTTATGGTTCTAGTAAAACGTTTTTTCTTCAGATTTGAAGGTATAAGAGACACTGCAAGAGGCAACAGAGAGAGGATGTCTTTCTTTGATCTGTCAAAGGGATTTCACAGCCTTCAGGGAGGACCCAGTCAGCCGGGCGACAGTGGCACAACATCAGTGATCAGAATCGCCAGGAACAAGTCAGTAATTTTAAAAAAAACTTTGATTTGCTGCCATCTACTGGATTATTTAAGACTGTTATTTCGTTTTTTACATTCCTTCACTGAATGCCAAACAAAACAACTCAGTAAATGTATAGTGCTGTGCAGTGTTCAGTACTGGTTCATGTCCTGGATGTATTCCTGCCCTGTACCCAGTGTTTCTATGTGTCACTGGATCTACAGAAAACCTATCCTCAACAAAATGTGGTAATTAAAGGATATTGCATTATCACTTTCTTTCTTTTTCAAATTCAATACAAGTTCTGTGATCAGTGTGTAGGTTTATATCTTAGCGTTTGTTACAATGCAATAAGAAGACATGCAGTACAGTGTTGTATACTTTCTCATTCCAACTTATTTCTGGGGGTCTAAATCCATAGGTTTCTTCACTGAAAGCTGAATCAGGTAAACCTTTTCTAAATGACCTTTCATAGTAAATACTGGGTCATTTAAGAATCCAGTACTATTTCTCCTGCTAACTCAATTATCCTGTTCTACTAAATCCCACTATTATTAAAATACACTACCTGCATTCAGTGTTTGAGTGATAAGGAAGGACAATCTTTCACCTTGGGGCATGTATTGTATTTTCAACTTCTTAAAATACAAATAATATTGTTAAAAAAGTAAAACAAAGTTGTTAATAAGGTACGGTTAATATTAATTACAATTGCTTTTTCAGGAGGAAGAAAATGCACATTCTGGAAAATCTATTAAAACAAGATAGTGTGACTTGGTAGTGTTGAATCTTTCTTTAAGCAATTAGTCATTTTAATAATGTATTATTATTTTATGTCATGTTTTACACACTTTGGTTCCATTCATGCCATTGTATGCATTTGCATTTCCAATTCACACACACACACACTCAGAGAACATTTAAATGAAACAATAAATATGAGTCAGGCATTTTGTCCAAAGTCACAAATGCTTTGTGATTAAACTTAGTGCTATTTACAGATACACTTTAAAACCACATGTATAGCACCACTGAAGTCTGTTGTGAGGTAGAGAGGTAGGGGAAACTTTGAAATGTGATGTCACATGTGCTTATGGGCAGATCTCTGTATATGTTAGCCATAAAGACTTCATGAATAGGCCCAGCCTTACATTAATGCGTATTTATTTATTTGTTTGTTTGTACTTGGGAAATCTTCTGGTGCTTTGCCTATGAATTAAGTGGATTACCCTGTTTCTCTCAGGTGCAGGCACAGAACCCATATAAATCAAAATTTATGACTATGGACAGCTGACCACTGCCCTGTTTCCTAAAGCCACTTAATTATTTATCAAATTACTTTACAAACAGAAAACTTTCCATTTCTAGAAAAAAAAAAACGTATGTATTTACAGCTTGTAGTTTTCTTGTTTTTGCAACGACTGCACAGGGCATATTTTCGAAAAATGGAAGCATTGAATAGGGCAATACAGAAGAAAAATGAACTGGGCAATATGTCTTATGTTATTTTTCAGCTTGCTACTCTCTGCTCTTGTATGATGACAAATGGCTCTTGAGGGCAGTCATGCTGGATGGACAAAGCACTCTGCCTGCTGTGTCTGCTGCTTTTATGCCTGGAGGGGATCCAGGGAAGAATAAAGTCTCCCCCTTATTCAAATTATAAACTCATACAAACACTGCACTTACATAAACTGACTTAAGGCAATGCATACTGATGCCTTTTTACTTCAGATAAACAGCTTTGCTAACAAGAGATGACGTAAGAACATGGCAAAATCCCTTTCCGAGATTGACCCTTGCCATTTCATCTTAGGGTGCATCATAAGACAAGCCTTTTGTATGCCCGGGAGACCCAGTGGGCCGTGGATACATTGCTCATAAAGAGACTGGTAGGACACGATAATATTGGTTTTCTCTATTTGTTATAAAAGCAATATAAAGGTATGTAGTATATGTTCCCAGCTGAGATAAACTGTGAGAGTTATTTAGAGGGTTTTTTTCCATTAGATTGATGCATTGACTGCATGTAAGCAGTTATTTCAATGATTAATTTGTCATTTTTTTCAAAATCCTTTTAAGTTTGTTTATACAATATAATACCAGATGATTTAATAACAGACACTATTATAATTTAAAAATCTTACATTGATTTAGGACCCATTCATTATGATACAAGAAAACATGTAAATCTTATTGTGTAAACAAATACAAACACCTTCACAATCCATACAAAGAAAATTAAAGTCTCTAAAGTTAGCAACATCATGTAGTTTTAAGTGAAAATGGGTAATAAAAAAGGAAAAGCACAGCAGATATTCTATATAATTTATAACTATATAATTTATGTTGATCTGATGCTAATTATATGTACCTTTCAAATTTAGACATTAACTACATGATGTCTTTTAAACATGCAAGTTTAAATGATATGTATACTGTACAACACAGAAACAATTCTTTATTATGACCTTTCACTACGTTTCTAATTGTTCACGACACTTAATCTAATACAAAATTGTGATTATATTTCTCCATATTATTGGTGCCTTCACACTTAAGCAAGTCACAGATGCTGTGAGCAGTGACAGATGTCTTTTGTACCTTTCGATCATTACAGTCTGGATGGGTACAATATTTACACCATTTAGCAGATATCTGTATCCAAAATGACCCAAAGTGCAGTATACAACTATGAGGGCCCAAAATCAGCAACTTGGCAGTGGTGAGGTTTGAACCAGCAACCTTCGGATCATTTGTCCTATTCTGGTATTATTATGGTTTTCTGAAGTGTGCTTGTACATTTATTATGGTAGCTTGTATATTTATTATGGTTTCTTATGCAATAATGTCCCAGGGCTCATATCCATCTCCAAGTTCCATGTTTTTTTTCTTGGTTAATGCTAAAATACCCTAATTTAAATACAAGCGAGATTTTTTTTTTGTTCTTTCTGAACAAACCGACAATTCTAAAAGAGGCTTCACTTGATAACCTTACACCCAACCATGATACATGCCACGACCCACAAACCTGTTTTCTATGTATGTTCTTTCTCTGGAACTTAAATGTTCTACATAATTCTCTCTTATTTTTCCCCTCTGCAAATTTGCAGATATTCAATTACAAATAGAATGGTCAGCTTCTTTTGTTAGTTGTTAGTTTTAGTTGTCATTGCATTTTACAGTATGTCCTTTTTAAATGAGGCTTATGAAAGGATGATACTGACCAGAGAGAGAGAGAGAGGGAGAGAGAGACAGAGAGTATGGGGAGGAGTTACTGTAACTCTCCTTATGCTTCATTCTCTTCTTTTTTTGTTTTTCCCTGTTGCTGTGTAGTTGCAGTAGTTGAGTAGTTCAGTCACTTTATTCTTCTTCAGTTGATGAATTCAGACAGAATGGATTTGTGGCTTTGCCTGGATTTATAACATCATATAAGAACCTCGTTTTATATTGCCAATAAACTGACAGGAACTCAGCAGACATGGATCTTTCATTTATGGCTGCACAGGTAATATTCTAGTTTCTTCTACCACCAAATTAGTAATATGTTTACAGTGCATATTTTAAAGTGGGAAAACTAGGTTTATATGCACACACAAAACGTGGAATTATAGTTAATTGTTACAGAATTGATTTATTTATTAAGTTTTGTCTTGCTGTTTACAAAACTAAAGCTAACTAAAACTAAATGCTTAACAATTCACTCTCATTTTCATGATCTACCAGAATCTTTTGTGCAAAATGTATCTATGCTTTTTCTATGTACAACAAAGATTTACACCTATTGATTGTTAGACTGTGTTAACTAACAATGATGTTCCAAAGGACTCCCGAGCCCATCATAGTAGCATGGCGGTATCTAAATCAATACAGCCTGAGGATTTGATGGTAAAACACATTATTTAATGGTTTCTTGCTTGGCATTTATGCATGGGGAACCTAGGACCTAACAATAGTTGTATGTCAGAGCGTATATTTGAGCTCTGAAACTTTCAGTTGACAGCTGAAGTTTTTATATTTGGCTAATAAATCTAATTTGTAATGGATTTTGATTTATTTTGAATGCTGTATTGTCACTGTCAAAAATGAAATTAACCTGATAATACTGACCCATACCACTTTTGAGGTTTACTTAGTGTAGCATTGTAACAGTTTTTTTCTTTGTTTTGATTCATTGGGGTATGTGTAATAAACCCTTGAAAATTGCCACTAATGTAATGCATTGGATTAATGCCTAAACGTTCCTTTAAATTAAGTATTTTTATGACTGGGCAAAGAACCCAAGGACAAAACTTGCTCCTCAATATTTAAAGGCCAAGTATTTTTTCACTTGGTGTTATGGTTTCAGCTTTCAGCTCTAGCATTTATTCTATACAGATTATACAGATTAAAGCTTCAAAACATTTTGGAAATGTATAAAATGCTTGATATCCTTTAGCAGTTCAGTGTAGGAACTAAGACATTTTATTTTAAAATGTTCTATAAAATTGTTACATTTTATTGCTTTGGTCAGAGCACTGACAAGGTAATACAGGCAATGTATTTATTATCCAAACAAGCAGACAGAGATTAAATCTATAACCTTTTGGAAGGTATGTTTATCGAAGATATGCAAGCATGATATTGATTACCTTAGACCTGAAGGACTTGCTCAAAAGTGACTGTCAGGAGGCAATTAATCATCCCATAATGAAGGTAGAAATGTACCCACTGAGCCAACACTATCAGAAATGAATTTAACCCCCTTCCCCGCCCTTGTACAATGTATGGAAACATGTATTTTGGATTTTTAGCTTAGGTTTGCTCTAAAAGTGTAACAAGGTCAATGGACAGATCTCCAGTATCTAAAGCTATTAGCAAATTTATGTCATATAAAGTTAAGGGCTTGTTGAGAATCATATTTTATTTATTTACAGCCACTTACAGGCTCTCATGAAGAGAAAGTTTTGGATATATTGGTAAATAGATTTTACCCAGCCGTGTAACTGGGAACAGTTGCACGCCGGCCCCAAGCCCGGATAAATGGGGAGGGGTGGAGAAAGCAATGGCAAACTACTCCACTATCATTGC
>JAYDZG010000011.1:15359747-15371866 GCA_034509265.1 Microcambeva bendego
GACATGTCTTTTCATATTATAATGTTGAGGTTTTTTTTAAAATGTAAGTGATTATTAAATCTTTTGGAAGAAGCTATGCTTATTGACATAACAATGATCCAAATGACAGGGATGTACATTCAATGCCATTTGCATTTGTTGACTTGTATCTAAACATTTGTAATACATTTTTATAATAACTACATCAGCAAATGACATTAATAATCCAATAAAGTTGTGGAATTTAGTGCCACAATAAAACATCTGTAAACCAGTTTAGATCTTCTGTACAATATATTGCTGCATATTAAGTTTAATTTTCTTTAATCTACTTACAGTTTTGTAAATATTTTATTCATTGTTTTGGTATAGATACAAAAGTGGGAAAATATAGTTCGGCCCACATATAATCAACAGTGAACTGTGAAATCTCTGTTCATAGATTGAGTTGAGTGGTAATAAGTGAAGATAAAATTGGCTCCCTGTCCAGGGTATTCTTGCCTTCTGCCTAGTGTTTGTTGGTGGATGCAAACCTGTTACACCCCTGACCAGCATACGGTTAATGAAAATGATGAAATGCAAAGTTAAACCGTTTGTTTAAGTAATTTTAGAGTTTACATTCAATTTTTTTTATTTCACATTCAGTCCTAACGGAGCAGCTGTTATTTTGAATCCCACAAAGTTTCACACAACCATCTTAAGATTTGTGTTTTATGAAAAAACTACCACATTTATAATGATACAATTAATAAGTAAATTATGAACTCCAGCTAAATGATGGTTCTAGGATAAGAATGGCATAGAGGAAAGAAAAGAGGCTTAGCATGCAAACAACTAACTCAGATTTCAAGAGCTTTAGACGCTGACGTTAAACTAACATCCTAAATCAGCAAACTCTGTTCGGAAAACTAAATATATTAAATTGAATTGTTTTATATTTTAAATGTAATGGTGAAAACAAACATTATTTTTAATAAACACATAGTTTCTGCCAATTAATTGGCTTTTCAACGTCACTGCGTTTTTTACTTACACTGACTAATACAAATGGGCAGCCAACATCATAAAATTCAGTAAAATAAGTTGCTTTCAGACCATTTATATATGCAACACATGAATAATTAAACACTACCTCTCTATGAATGCTAATTATCAATGCTCTGCTGCTTCATCAACTTCCTTCCTCTCAATTTATCTTCTGATTGTTGACTATTTGCCTCCCAGAAACTAATAATTAGGCAAATCATAAGAGGTTTCTAACAGTTCTGTAATCCAGAAGTATTAGTCAATTGATCTGTTTAAAAATGTTTGAGTGAGTGTTTGGGGTCAAATTCTTGATCACAGTAAAGTCACTTATTTATATAAAACAGGGATTTGCAAAGTAAATCGGAGTTTTCAAAGAAAATTAGTATGACACTTGTGTCTTCAAACCTTGTCTTAGATAGATGGAACAAGTAAGTCAGAATCCATTTTCCCCCTTAAATAAGTTGAAACATGGACATTTCCTCTCTTTTGAACTCATCTGAGATAAGCACAATCTCAGAGAATGCTGAAACATTTCTGCAAAAACTGATGCATTTCATTTTGTTTCATTTCTTAATGCAGGGGTGGACTGTATTAAGTGACAACAGTTTCCCAAAACTATTCAGAATTTCTTTTATAATTATTAAAACTTATTATTATGTGTGGTTGCTGATGAAACACATAAATAAAATCTTGGTTTTTGGTAGATTTGATCTGTATTTGTCTTACAAAGTTTACAAAACATTTAAAGCCATAATGTGGATGAATGGTTAACCATTTGAAACCCCGCTGTAGTCAAGAATGACACAATTTAGACTAGTCATCTGGTTGATGTATGTTATATATAATTGTGTTATTAATATATAAACCTGTTTAATTTTTTTTGTTTGTTTGTTTTAAATGACAATTAGTTTATTTATATCCCTTTGTGTTGCTTGAACTACGATCTCTTTTGACAGGCACTACATGGAGCCAGAAATCCTGGGAACAACGCCTTCATCTTATTCCAGCAATCTAACAAATCATAGCCTCTGCCATGAGTCGGAGGCATGGGACTGGTTGTATACCATGCAGCCAGTCTTCATGTATGTCATCTGTGTTCTGGGAATCCTGGGAAATGTGTTTGTGCTTATGGTTTTCAGCTTGCACAAGAATGCTTGCACTGTGGCTGAAATATACCTTGGTAATTTAGCTGCGGCTGACCTCCTCATGATGTCCTGCCTGCCTTTCTGGGCAATCAATGTGGCCAACAGTTTCGAATGGCAGTTTGGCTCACTGATGTGCCGCCTGGTCAACACAGGCATAAAAATGAACGTCTTCTGCAGTGTCTACTTTTTAGTCCTAGTGAGTGCAGACCGCTACGTGGCTCTTGCACATGCTATGACTTATGGCAGGATGAGGCGGCCCTGGTATGCCAAGCTCAGCTGCTTGGCTGTCTGGTGTTTGGGAGTCCTCCTGAGCATCCCAGCTTTGAAATTCAGGGAAGTGAAGTTCATCCCAGAGTACTTGGTCACTGCGTGCATATTGAACTACCCTACCCGTGAGATTGAACTGGCCTGTGACATTCTGCTCATATTGCTAGGTTTTATCATTCCTGTATCTGTCATATCATTCTGCACCTGTAAGATTATCAAAGCCCTGCACTGGCGAGTAATGGACCGGTTTAACACAGTAAAGAAAGAGAAAAAAGCAACAGTACTGGTCCTAGCAGTTCTGGTGGCTTTTTTTATTTGTTGGGTTCCTTTTCATCTGGTAACTCTTTTAGATATTCTTTTGAGATTCCAAGTACTTAGCGGATGTGCACTTGAAAATGCATTGGATATCTGTAATCAGATATTTACATACCTAGCTTTAAGCAACAGTGTTCTTAACCCCATCCTCTATGTGATAGTAGGCAAAAACTTTAGAACAAAAGTGAAAGAGCTTCACTCATCAACTAGGAAATCATTTACATTATAAGTGATCTGACTGAAGAGATATACAGCATATAAAGCTTTGCAGCATCAGTTTAGAAAAAGTCCATTTTTGTTCCAGCCTTATCGTCTACAAAGATCTATAAAGACATGAGCTTGGTTTAAACTTCAGTGGTCTGCACAGAACCCTAACCTAAGATCCACGGAACTGCTTTGGAATGAGCTGGAACATCAGTTAAGGTTTTCTTGACCGATATTATAGTGTCCACTGTTTGGCTTTGAAATTGGATGTCCAACAAGCTAAAAGGATAATTTTGGCCATATTGTGTAAAGTAATTTCCAAAACCTAATTTAGGGAGATGGGGTGGTTTTTTTTTCAGTTAAACAGAACAGTATTGGCCCTTTGCAAAAATTGGATCAATGTACTAACCTGTTTGCTGTTTTTTAAAATAAGAGTTTGTAAAAGAAACCAAACATGTTCTACAGTTTAATACAATGGGTTTTTTTACTTTCTTGAATAATATCCAAATAAATAAAGTCTAAGTGAATGCATTTTATAACTTGTAAATACTGTTTATTGAATTGTAAAGTGTTATGTTGCTTAAGTGTGTATCATATGTGTTGTGAATGTAAAGGGATCGAAAAGAGGGAAAATAGTGTGTATTTACATTTCTGGGTGTTGGGAGGGGGGGTTAAACAAAGAATTAAACTGTAAACATTCTCAGATTACTTCAGTTATGGTTTCTTATGTAAACTTCTGTGGCCTACTGTAAACCACTGTAAAATCACACTTGTGTTAAAAACCACTAAAAAATATTGGGTGGAATAAATTTTAAAATGTGTCACAGTCTCTCTGGCTTTGGAAACATGGTGTGTCTTATGTTTTCCCCCCAAAGCTGACTGTCTGTCGAGACGTCTAAAAAACTAGTGAGTACATCGCCCACACATGACCACAAGGTCCTGGCTTAGTAATACAGGACTCTACCGTTTACTGTGTGGTGAGTACTTGCAGCCTGGTAACAACTTGCCATCTGTTTCTTTTGCTGTAAGTAAAGAACATGTTTTTAACCAGTACCTGATTTAATTGATGTTATTGTATTTTGAATATAAAACCTCTGGGTTTTCAGCCTGGATGTGGCTGGGACTTTTAAATCATCAAAAGTCAAAAGTTCATATTTCAGCATTGCAAAGGGTAAACACCTCTGTTTACTCATTTTCAGTGACCGTTTAGTCACAGTACAGCTAATTCAGGACAATGTTACCACAAGGCAGAAATACAGTGTAAGATCTAGTGCCTGTCCTTCAAGTATATGATTAAATTCAAAATTATTGGTGTCTTTTGTAAAGATTGGTAAAAAAGTTTAGGAAGAATGTATTTATGGTTCATTTACTTATTGTCACATTTATATACATTACATGACCAAATATGTTTCAAGCATCTAACCATAAACTCGTGAGGACATGAAAAGGACTAATTTCCATTTACATTATGGTCTAGGCTTTGTGTAGGACACTGGAATAAGTCCACACCAAACCTCTAAACCCATGCATTTATACACATCCCTTTGGACAAAGGAACCAACTTGCATTTGAATGGGAAATGAACTACTTAAAACTGATAATAACTTCATTTACTTGCTGTTAGCAGCGGCTGTGGTCGATAAATACTAAACACACTTGACCAGTGCATTTTTAATAAAGCTACATGCGACTTGCTACTTCATCTGTATGCTTCATTTAATCAAAAACTACAAGAAATGTGTTTCCTATTAAGAGAGGTTTTACCATTCATTAAAACAAATAGGAAAGAAAGGTGGTGAAGTGGTGGGGTGGTAAGGTGGTGCAGATGGTCATGCTGTTGCTTTGCAGCAAAATCGGTCCTCCACAGAACCTCCATTATGAGAAATTAAAATTGTGTGTTTGTGTGTGTGTGCCCTGTGCTAGACTGGAGAGTATATCATGCCTTTTGCCTAATAAAAGGACTAGCAAATAAAATAAAACCCATAAATAATAATGAAAAATTACTTTTTTGAGCAGACAATTTTTTGCAACACAATTTAATTAAAAATTATTAGTATTAAGTTTAATCTCAGTGATCCCTCATCGAATTGAGGCCAGTGTGTCATTTCTCATCAGGTCACACTGAACAAATAAACACTTAAATACCAGCAATATAAATCAATGTATTTATTAATTTCTCCTATCACCCCATATGAAAGGAGTGTCTCTTTGCTGCGAAAAAGCTTAAAGCTCATCATTTGTATAGTTGTTTTATTTTAAATCCTCTCGAAACCATTCAGTGGTGTAAGAAAGGGTGAGACTACTGTGATATCTTGGAGTTCTCTTGATTTAAGATATTTATGAGATTTACCTGTCAGAATAACTGTTTAACATTGTATGTTCAGTGATATTCATAGGTAAAGACAACTATTATTGTGCAGCCAGTGAGACTTGCTTTTGGACGATTTTTGGCACCAAACTTATTAAAAGTGTAAGAAGCACCTCTTCTAATTGTATTTAAAACTATTGGTGCAACAGTGATCCACTTATTTACACAATACAATATAAGAATGGGGCGGCATGGTTCCTTAATGGGTAGCACTGTCGCCTCACAACAAGAAGGTCCTGGATTCGATTCCCAGGTGGGGTGGTGCAGGTCCTTTCTGTGTGGAGTTTGCATTTTCTCCCGTATCTAAATGGGTTTACTCTGGGTTCTCCGGTTTCCAAAAACATGTAGCCAGGTTAATTGAAGAGAAAAAAATGTCCACAACTGTGTTTAATATAAACTTATGAAAATATTAACCTTGAGTAATGAATAGCCATGTGTATCATGAATGGAACAAAAAGTGTAAAACATGACAACAAAATCCTAATAAATAAATAACTAAAAAGAATGACAGCTTACGTGGTGATGGATTTGATATTTATTTATTTCCACTTGTATTCCATGAGGGACACGGCACTCAGTTATATCCCAGTGTGAAGTCAGTCAGATAAGATTAGCCATCTGCCTCTGTTTAAAGTGTATCAGCATCATTTATTTAAAGAGGTTTGTTGGTCCATTAACCACGTGCAGTCTTTGTCCTTTCTGTGATAAAAGAAGGGAGTTTACTGTATTTTGACTTGATCTCATTCGCTTTCCTACAGCATTTCTTTCCGTCTTCACCTTCAGATCTGATTACCTCTGTAATAGCTCTTATTTATTTACAAACAAAAGATTAATTGAGTTTTACATGGTTCACTGGAACAGCTGTAATGCTTTTCAACACTTCTGCAGATCTAACACACTTGGACATGAAGGTGCTAGAATGTAACCATACAGAGGCCTGGGACTGGGTCTATACCATACAGCCGTTCTACATGTCTGTCATCTGTGTGCTTGGCGTTTTCAGCAATGCCTTTGTCCTTGTGGTCTTCTGCATCCAGAGAGGACATTGCTCTGTTGCAGACATCTATCTTGGAAACCTGGCTGCTGCCGACCTCCTTATGATGTGCTGCCTTCCTTTCTGGGTCATCACTGTCGTTCACAAGTTCAACTGGTCATTTGGGAAACCCATGTGCCAAATGGTGAACCTTATAATTGGCATGAACTACTACTGCAGCGTGCTCTTTCTCAGTCTGGTAAGTCTGGACCGCTACCTAGTGCTGGCTAAACCGATGACCATGGGAAGGCGCAAAGGCACTTGCCACGCCAAGGCCATCTGCATGGTGATTTGGCTTGCAGGCTTTTTCCTCAGTGTTCCAGCCTTATTGTTTCGCTCTGTGCAATTTTTTCCTGATTTTGAAGTAGAGGCATGCTACCTGGATTACCCTCATGATGGATGGAGGCTGCGGTATAACATGACAGTCAACCTGGTGGGTTTTTTGATTCCTGTGCCCATTGTGTCTTACTGCAGTTATCATATTATCAACATTTTAAGCGACAAACAAGTGAGAAGGTGCTCAGCATTTAAAACAGAAATAAAGGCTGCCTTCTTGGTCATTGTTGTGCTGTCAGTTTTTATTCTTTGCTGGCTGCCTTTTCAGATTGTTATGCTTCTGGACACACTTTATTATTTTGATGTTATCTCCGGTTGTCTGTGGGTTCAAGGTCTGGACATTGGTATGCAGCTCTCTACTTATCTTGGTTATAGCAACAGCTCTCTGAACCCTTTTCTGTATGTAATAGTTGGGAAACATTTTAGACAGAGAGCTAAACGAGTATTTGTACAAATATTAAACTGTGGAAGCTCTATGGCTCACAAAGTCGAGTCAAGTGTGAGATATACGGAGTGTACAAGAGTGTGATATGAAATGCTTCTATTGTGATTACACAGTGCCCTCTGCTGTTATGTAATTGTCATTGCTAGTACAGGTTAAGAATATTTGGAAAGAACGTGACCCTAAATCCATCCCAGCCCATTTTAGACCATGTTGATCTAATAATGGGATGACCCAACACAGGGCAGTTGGCAACCTTTGACCCTGACCCACCGCAGTGCTACTTAATGTAAAACAGGTACTTTTACTTTAAAAAAAAACACTGTACATTTTGGTTCCCATTGCTTGGTAATAAAATTGTTAATATTTTGTTTTTACAATGTGTATGCTTTAAAATGGTTATATAGTGCAAAAATGATATTTAAGTCAACATTTTTTGGAATGAACAATTTGTGAGCAACAGCTGTTATAACTGCAAAATAGAGGAGGTTCTATAATAATGACTTTGGAGGGGTCATCCAACAAGGTCAAAGTCAATTGACAGTCAGCTGGATACAGGTGAATAAAGTATGGTAAAAAAAAATAATAACATATATATAAACAGCATTTATCTTTAATCTTTGTTTGTGTTTTACTGTTCTTAGCTGCATTAATCACTGTAATCATATAATGTATTTTAATGTATAATTATTTATTTTACCTTATTATTTAAGATGCAGTTGTTTAGTTATATTAGCTAGCCAATTCATCCTAGCTGTATTGGCTAGCTATTTTTAACAACTACAAATATTGTACAAAGGGTATGACTAAGCCTGGACAGGCCACTAGTACATTATATATTCTAAAAACATTCTTATATTCTAAAAACATTTTACTTACTCAGGGACAATTGCAAGTGTCCTATTTAACTTCTACATGTTATAGGAGGTTGTGTTAAAACCAAGGCTGCTTAATATTGACACTGTAAGACACCCGCACTGTGAATCAGAAATCTAAGGTGTGTAACTGTAATTTTCTAAAATATGACATTCATTGTGTTATTACTCTGGCAAAGCTCAGCTCATTGTCTTTAACCCCTTATCCTAATTAGGGTCGGGGAGGGGTGCTGGAGCCTATCCAGGCTCTTCAACGGGCGCAAGGCACATGGTAACACCCTGGATGGGGCGCCAGTCCATCGCAGTAACCTACAGGACGATTCAGTGCCTCAAATCAACCTGGTAGCATGTCTTTGGACTGTGGGAGGAAACCAGAGTAACCGGAGGAAACCCACACGGATACGAGGAGAACATGCAAACTCCGCACAGAAAGGACCTAGATCGAACACAGGACCTTGTGAGGTGACAGTGCTACCCACTAACCATACCATCCATATGAAATAAATTATTCCATTTTGTGAACTGTGTTTGCTGAATAAAGTATATACAGTGTAGCAAAGGGCCTACAGCATCTACCTTGACAAATCTCTAGTTTACACAGCTTTTTTCAGTTTGTATCACACATCCAGAAGGAGAAGCCAGAATTCTAAACAGGATCTGTCATGTAAGATTTGTGGGAGTGGAGGAATGCAGCTGTGTACACCAAGCTTCCCTTCCCTGCTCAGTTCATCAGCAAGAGCTTTGCATGATACTAGCAGTCTGAATTGAATAGAAAGGTCATATAGAAAAAAGGTAAGTTTTTTGTTTTGTTTTGCTTTTCTGGCTTTATAAAATAATATTGTAGTGTAACATGGCAACCACATCTATCTGTTAGTGCAGCTTAACAAAATTGAGTACAACGGTATTCACTAAATGAACTTAATGTTCTCATATATAAAAGGACAAAAAATGTTTACAAGTCTTCTTAAAATGTTGTTTGTGGTGGGATTTTATAATATTTAAGATAAACATCTGTCTGTCTCTTCTCCTTAAATGTTAAGTGAGGTTCAAATTTGGTGGTTGTAGTGATTAAACAATGTATTAACAATTATTGCATTGTATAGGAGCGTATAATTTCTTTTTGATTTAAAAAAAACTTGACCATGTTTGGACCATATGTGCTCTTGGACCTGTGAATCTGTGAATTGGTAGTATTATGGCCATGTAAACCTCAACCATGAACCTCAAGATAAACCACTAAACCACAGTGGTGGTAACTCAGTGATTTAGGTACTCGACTCGGACTAGTGGTCAGAAAGTCCCTGGTTCAAGCCTTACCACTACCAAGTTGCTGCTTATTGTTTCTACAATCAAAGATCCCCTCTGTATTCAAGAGTCAGCAGCAATTAGGAAATATGGTTTGATTTGACTCAATTACCACTACATAGGAGCACATTTACATTTTTTGTGAAAAAAAAAAGAATAGAAAAGCCTATATTGTACAGTATTTGTAATTTAGAGAGGTCATATCATCTTTAACATTTTTGTCCATTACACAATTTTACATTGATGCTATTTTTCCAGTCTTTATACTGTGAAATAAGAATGAGCCTTTGCAAGTTCACACTGGTCTAACAAGCTAAGAAATATATATTTTTGTGAAATCATGCTTTAGATTGGTTCAATGTTTAAGACATATATAAATATGTTTAAATTTAATGATCTGGCTATAATCACACCAGGGTTTGAACAATGATATTGAACCCATCTGTCAAATTGGCTGCTTAAGGGAGCAATTACTTTTCACATAGGGCCAAATAATCATTAGAGAAAGATTTTTGTGTTTACTTGGATTATCTTTCTGTAACTTTAAATGCTGCTTGATTATTTGAATCCTAGTGTAACAAAGTGTAACAAAATACTAAAAACTGGAGAAATTGGGAAGAGGCAAAACATTTTCTCATCACTGTATGTTGAAACTTTTTTCATAAAAACTTGTTTTAACTGTTTTTCTTGTCTTTGCTTTTCAAAGAATGGATCAAGACCACATATATATGGACCCACTTGAGGAGGAAAATTCCACACATTTTTCACCGTTCATGCGCAACTCATCAGAGTGGTGTCTGGTTCATGATATAGTTCCACCATACATCTTTATTATATGTTTGGCTGGTATTATCGGAAATGCATTTGTGCTGTTGGTTTTCTTCTTACAAAAATGCAAATGGAGCGTGCCTGAAATCTACCTAGGGAATTTGGCATTGGCTGATCTGATATTATTGACTTGTCTGCCATTTTGGGCCATGAACATTCTCAACTACTTTTACTGGTCATATGGAGAGTTTCTGTGTAAAGTGGTTAACCTTTCCATCATCGTCAACATGTACGTCAGCATTTACATGTTGGTGATGGTTAACATAGACCGATACCTTGCCCTAGTTCTGATTATGAAAGCGAGATGGTTTAGACGAAGACGCAATGCCAAGATCATTTGCTTCTGTCTCTGGCTCTTTGGAATGGGAATGGGCATACCTACGGCAACTTTCAGAACAGTTCAGTATGTCCAGTTTTTTCATACTACAGCCTGTATTATCCATTACCCTTCTGACTCTTGGAAAATGGTCAACAATCGTCTGTTGGTCATAATAGGCTTCACCCTGCCTCTTCTGGCTATTGTTTTCTGTACCTGCAACATTGTATGGGTTCTTCACAAAAGGAGGGAGGGAGTTCGGCCTCAGAATGAAAATGACATGAAAGCCACCATACTGGTGTGCGCCGTAACCCTGCTTTTTTTCCTCTGTTGGGGTCCATTTCATATTTTCACCTTACTGGAAACTCTGTGTGAGATTGAGGTGTTGGATATAGATAGCTGGTATCACATATTAGACATTGGATCACAGTTCTCAACATACTTGGCATTTCTAAACAGCTGTCTCAATCCATTACTGTATGTTTGCTCAGGGCACTATTTCAAGAGGAAAGTTAGTGAAATCTATAAAAGAAGGAAGAGTTCAACAGCATCTTTGGCTACAACAATGCGATCTGTTGTATCAACGTCTGGCCAAAGGAGTGAACAAATCAAGCCTGTGGTACTGTAGAATCAGTTCAGTTCATTTTTATTAATCCCTTATGTTAATTAGGGTCGGGGAGGGGTGCTGGAGCCTATCCCCGCTCTTCAATGGGCGCAAGGCACAAGGTCACATCCTGGATGGGGCGCCAGTCCATCACAGGTACCTACAGGACAATTTAGTCTCTCCAATCAACCTGGAAGCATGTCTTTGGACTTTGGGAGGAAACCAGAGTACCTGGAGGAAACCCACTCAGACACGGAGAGAAAATGCAAACTCAGCACAGAAAGGACCTAGATCGCCCCACCCGGGGATCAAACCCAGGACCTCCTCACTGTGAGGCGACAATGCTACCCACTGTGCCACCCACTGTATAGTCAAAGCTATAAAATATACACATCTATATAAAAAGTATATGTACTGAATACAGGCACAAATGTACAGGTATAAATAATGCAGCATTAAAGTAGGAAACACATCAATGTAATCATTAACAAATCCTGAGGTCTGGAAAGTCTCAGGCAGTTGGAACTATTTGTACGAGGTGTATCTAAACAGTTACCATATCTGGAAATTCAGACAGTCCCTGCAGTTTATTGTAACAGCATTTCTGTTTTGTTTTCATCCAAACATCACTTCTCAAACATTCAAGATTACATAATATCAAGAATGTCGGCAACATTACTGGAGGTGCAGTTGATCCCCACCTCAGAGGCATGCCAACTGGAAGTTCCAGTGATAAAAAAGAAAGATGAAAATAATTTCAGCCCATTTAATTTAAGATTAATAGTAATAGGTTCAAGCTTGATTGATTTTTCTGCTTTACCGGTTCCGGTTAATGTTGCAAGATTATTCGCCAAACCACCAAGAGCTGAGCTAACAGACATTCTTTCGGACGCTTCTGCTAAATCATTGAGTTTACTTGTATCTAACCCTTTAATAGCCTCTTTAAGATGTGTAACACCTTGAGCCATTTGTTCAGTAGATGTTGCTGCAAGTGACATGGCCGGAGCTAACACAACCATAATTGCAGCTAATGCACCAAGAGAAACAGCCATCCCTATCAATCCAAATGAACCAAT
>JAYDZG010000011.1:15403542-15419489 GCA_034509265.1 Microcambeva bendego
GTGAGTGTGTGAGTGTGTGTGTGTGTGTGTGTGTGTGTGTGTGTGTGTGTGTGTGTGTGTGTGTGTGTGTGTGTGTGATCAGGTGGCCAGAGATTTGTTCAGAGCATCCACCCATTGATCAATAGCATTTCCGGGCTCATGAGTATCAGTTTTCATCTCATACTATAGACTTATTGCATATCATACCTAGGTCACTGCTGAAACGTGTGAAAACATTTTTACACACATTATAAATTGTTGTAAGTGAGTATTTGAATATACTACACAATTGTTATGCATAACATTATAATACACACTTATTTTAAACTAATATATAAAACCTATACATTTACAAATATTTGTACAATAAATAAATAAATCAGGAACAACACTGACCTTGCTGAGGGTCCCAGTTTACTTGCTTTCTGTGATTTTCTATTGGAAATTTCATCCTGACCATTTAACACTGTCCTCTCGTGTATAAGGTTAAATCACTGCTTAACGCATTGTCTGCTGTTATAGTAATTCTGCCGGTACGGGAGCGCGCACCATGCTCGCGCAAGCTTCGGCTGAATGGTCACTTCATTTAACATGAACCCACTGTAGTAACATACATCACTAAAGTCTGTATATATGTAAAGAAAATTGAGCTGTTGAACAACCAAATGGACCAGAAATGTGAACGTTGTAAGCCACGATAAACCTCAGTGTAGCACCTCCGCATCCAATTATGCCACTATACTGTGTTATCTAAACCTGTTATATTAAATAAATAACATGAATGAAAAATATATTCAGAGTAATGTCATTTCTAAATCTTTTTACTTACTGGTTCAAGAGATGCTACAGCGGTGAGTGTTCTTCCACCTCTGTAGGCGCGTCTGTTCCCGTCTCACTCACTCACGTGGTGGCTGAGACAACGGCTACGTATAGGCTACTATTGTACAAACGGACACGTCAAAAACAGACTCCCTCCTTTTTATACTGAGAGTGGGAAGAAGCAAGAGTATACACAAGCAAAACTTCCAGTCAGTGGTCCATGACGTGAATTGAACTTCATGTTTTAATCCACTCGATAAACTGCATCAGATGAATCAGATGAAATTTCAGATGAAATTTACATTTAGAAGACAAAATCAATTTACAGCTAAACAATTGAGGGTTAAGGACCTTGCTCAAGGGCCCAATGGTGGCAACTTGGCAGTGGTGGGGCTTGAACCACCACTAGTCCAGTACCTTAACCACTAGGCTACAAGTGCCCCATGAAATATGTCAGATGATGAGTCACATCATATAACCACAAACAATAAACAGTTATAAAGGGGATTTAATAAGCAAAATTGTGGACTGTTCAGTGACTAATCGATTTCAGTTAACAAGGTCTGTTAAAAGCCACTGTATAGGTTGGTCAAGCTTCCAGTGCTACGGTACTATGATTTATGATGTTGCCAGTGGATCCAGCACCTACACAACACAAGTTGCAACATACACGACAACCTGACAGTGTACTATAAAATTACAAACAAAATTACATCCAAGAGTCCGTCCCCAGATATTTTAAATAATTCCATTCTAGAAATGAAATAAAAAATCCACAATGTATACATATTAATGTATACATTGTGAATTGTTTATTTCACTTCTAGAATGATATGTAATGTGTTATAATAATGTGTTGTATTTCTTTCTATTACTACTTTTTTCCTTGTTGATATATTTGTTGCAAATTTTAAAATTAAATTAATCTGCGGTCCTTGTTCAAAGAAAAAATGAAAGAAAAAACACCAAAATTACTAGCTTTATTTGTACTGAATTTTCACAATTGGGCTGTGGTGTGGTGAGAGCCTCCATCCTCATAGTTAATTATACATGAAATTGTGCAGAGGCCTTCTTAAGACAGCATCTATTAATAACCATAAGACAGAGTACAGTCACTTTATGCCCATATGCCATTCAGTGCATAAAATATTTAGTCTATCATGAACAAAGCTACTGCAGTATGGCTTTTATCCTTATTACAAAGAAATGATAACCAAAAACAAAATAATTAAACACTTGTCTGCATTCAAAACTACATTTGTGATACTCAGGTGGTCCGGTTGGTGTCAGACAGACATGGATGCCACAAAGACAAAAATCTGCATGATTTGTTTGTCTTTTCTTTGGGTTTTCGAATGACTCAAAGTCACTGTACAGATTCCAGGTCCAAAGCATCTAATAGAGCAAACCATGGTTGGGTACCAAAACAATATCAGTGCCCAGCCCATCTCTCCTGTTGTCAACTGACACCTCTGTCATCATTATTCTCTTCCAACTATGAATATCCACATCCAACCCATCCTAATGACCCAGCACATTGCATTAATACCAGGCTGGGGTGGGGCAGATCTTAAACCCCCAAAATGATGCTCTGCCATCACGTGACACAACGCGTACAGAAATCTAACACCTTAATACCTTAAGAATTGAGGGGTTTTATATTAAAAATTGATCACACCCGGTTTCAGCACAGCGTTCCTAAAAAGTTAAAACACAATTGATGTGTATTAAATATTCATAAGCGTGAGGTCGACGTGATTTTCCTGGTTTCGTGATGTAATGACGCCCTCTTAGCAACCATCATGGCGTTGAAAAGCGTTGTCTCCATGCTAGGTGTACGGCAGACGTAAAGATTTAAATTTAGGCTTTTAAATGATTGTGTAGAATTATTGTATAATGTATATTTTTAAAGTAGTTACTGTTTACAAAGTAAACGCTGTAGTGTTCTGAGCATGGGATACACGTCTGTGAATACAACCATGGATGCAAAGAGAGGTAACTTATCAGCTAGCAAATTAGCAATTAGCTTATGTAGCTACAACTAACGGTGCAGCGCGACATGGGCTGCTTAAATCAGACATCCACAAACTGTTTGTTATTTAGTTATAAGTCGAGCTTTCTGTTTAGCATATTTAATTTAGGCGATATGGTATGACAGAACTATACTAGAACTGTTTATTTAAATATGAATGGAAAATCCACTTAATCTATCACTCAAAGTGTTCGGAACAATCTTTGTTGTTACTGGGATGTGATTAAAACACACATTTTGATTACTTTATCAGAATAAAAATGTAGTATATATTTGTCATACAAATAATTGGTAGTTTTACCTTTTTAGTTATCTTGAGCTGCTGCTAGCTTAAAAGCAGTTACAGACTACTGTGAATGTGAATAACGTTTATTTAAATTTAAGAAACATCAGCACTGTATACAGATTATCATTTAGAAACACGTCGCACTTTTATTTTACACATATTTTGCAACAACAGCTTTGTCACACTATATGGATTAGAGCGTCAAATCATTATCAGCTTATAGAATTTGAATTAATCATTAGAATATATAATTAATCATTTCTAATATTCTTTGATGTCATCTTTTGTACTGTGTGAGAATAAAATAATTCGTAAAGGTGTATATGAATTACACCCTGCTCAGTAAAATGAATTAAAATTGGTCTAAAAATTGTATTATTGTAATAAAAAAGAAACATGAAAATCATATTATATTACACTGTCACCTCAAAGCAAAGAGGTTCTGGGTTCAGTCCCAAAGTGGTCCTTTCTGTGTCCCTTCTGCATGTTCTCCATGTGTCTGTGTGGGTTTCCTCTGGGAACTATTTAACATTCATAATGGTAGATATATTCGTTGACACAGTGAATCAAGCATATCTGCATAGTTTATCTGGCATAGTTAGATCCATTACGATGTAGAATTTGAATGTTGAAAAAGATTAACACTCTCTCAGATGCTATCTTTGTAAAGCTAATTTCGATGGAAGTTTAAATCAATATTAAAACTGAATTACTGGAACAAATAATACAATAGAATAATAGATTGGATAAATGTTTAATTGATTCATTGTTACTCATACTCATTGTTTCAGATTTCTGTCCTGGCTCTACTGGCAAACTGACTAATCAACTTCTCATTAAAGACCACATGGTATCACATTACAAAAAAGTATACTCCGCAAAAGGTAGGTCCCAGATCATCATATTTTTTTATTTTTGACATCAGCCTTTTTTGTTATCTTTAAAGCCATTGTGTCTTTCTTTTCAGCTGCAGTGGACTGTTCAGTGCCTAAAAGTATGCAGTGTAGTGTAAAATGTATGTACAATCCCTTTTACCTGTATTACTGCTATTTGAACTAGTGAACAGCATTTCCTTTCCTTATAATAAACCTTACATTTGCGTGTATTCAGATCGTGACCAAAAGCGCCGTGAGCAGATGAAGAAAGGCGTCACTGAGAGAGTGCAGTCAGAAAGTTCTCTTTCACAGAGAAGCATCAGTAACACAACCTCCTGCTCATTCAGAAATGTAAGATTGTTTTGTTGTTTTGGGAGAAAAGGTAAAAAATGGCAGCAATTGGATAATTTACTTCTGAACATACTTTGCAGATTAGACGTGCTGTTCCTGGAGAGGAGAGTGCTCTTTTCTACTCAGGTGGCTCTGCCCTGTCCTCACCACGATTCAACGCTTCGTTCCCTACTAGGAAAATAGTTTACACATCCCAAATTGCTGCTAGCCCTCTGAACTGTCGACCTGCTTCAGACCTGAGTTTCAGGAGCTCTAAGTCTCAGAGGCTTTACCTCACTCAATCAACCTCCACATCTTCATGTCAGGAAAAGTTTAGGAGCTTTCAAGATCCAACACAGAAAACATACAGTGGTGATATTCTCCTTAAACATGCCCACCACTTTACTCAGGAGAAGCCTTTTACACCTAGAACTTTAAAATCAGATTGCAAGTCCAATCTGTCTACTTACCGGTATTACACTCCTCCAAAGAGAAAAGAAGAAAAGGCTATGAGTAATAAACAAGACACTTACTTTGAAAGGTACTTTTTTCTTTATCCATAGCAGGATGTGATATGTAGAGGTGAATGGTTTGGTTTCCCAGTTTTAATAATTTGTGGTGTGTTTGTTTAATTTTATTTCTTAAATCATTCACATAAGTGAATGGATTTATGGGAACAAACGGTTTGTTTTTCCTCTGCCTTAGTCCTGTTTAATTGAAGGGCCGGCTCTTAGGATTAATGTGAACAAAGGTATTGGCAGTACAATAATCTGATAATTAGATCCATATCTTATCGTTAGAGGAGATAATAATAATAACCACCTTATTTCATTTTAGGATATGCTCCTAGAATTACGAGAATATACCTAAATGAATCCATACATAAACAGATGCGCTATAGTTAAGAGTAGATTCCCAGGTGGAGCAGTCCCAGTCTTCACCTTTTTGTGTAGAGTTTGCATGTTTTTCCTGTGTCCCCGGGAGCTTCGGCTTCCTCCTACAAACCAAAAGCATGCAAGTGAGGTAAATTGGAGATACATAACTGCCCATGACTGTTTGAAATTACAGACTGGCACAGATTCATATCATGTAAGCAGTATTACAAATCACCTGCCATGAATGTAACCATGTGTAAACATGATGTAAATATCACAGTAAATAAATATAAAAAAATAACTACAGACTAATAATACTTGGTAAACTTTATTTTGGTTGTATGATGGCACATATGATTTTCTCTTCAGCAAACACAGCAGAAGTAGATATTCAGAAAAACAGAATTTTCCAAAGGTAAGTTAGCTGGACTGTTTTGATGCAGTTTACTACCTTTTTATTATTGCTTTGCACTTAATATGTAATACAAGTATAATGTAAATGCCTAAATATTATACATACTTAAAATATTTTGCAGCCTTATAGTGTTGATCCTCAGTGGTCTGATGAAGAGACAGGTGTATCAAGACATTACAGAACCATGGATATGTCCAAAGACTATGATTGCTTTCTTTCCTCTTCACGGTACAAATGTCACATAATTGTAACATTCTAAATTATAAATTGGTGGATGAACCTGCTAATTAAATGACACTGGTTTATTTTGCAGGGTATCACCAGAGGGAATGAAGTCTCCAATCATGAAAAAAGTAACAGCCGAGTAAGTGTTGCTTTTCTGTACTTCTATTACCAGGGAAAAATAAAAAGGTTAATAGAAAAACTATATAACAATCAAAATTAACATGACCAGTAAAGTTGGCTGAGATTCATTTTGATGCACATAGTTTCTACACTACGATTATTTATGTCATTAATAATAATACAAACTGTACTGCATTACACTTTAAAAGATAAAACAGAATTCACTTCTTGGGTGGTAAAAGTGAATAATCTATGCCAAGCTGATAAAATGTCTTAAAGTGAGTCAAGAATTCACTTTACATTTACAAAACATGCTTAGAGTCTTTAGAGTAGTACATGTCAAATTACAGCTACTTTGTTCAATTAATTAATTATTTTGTTCCTGAACCCTGTTTAAGTTGTGGGTTGTTGTTGGTACTGACCCGCTGGTGCTCAGTTTAGCTGATTTAAAGAGTTTTAATAGTTTGATCCACCTTAAAGTGTACATAGTCCATGTTTGTGCTTCTCATTAGGGAGGAAGAGTTAATGTACCTGGAGTTTGTTACCGATGTTACAAATGAGATTATAGCACGGGGCATCTACTCTGACAGGTTGGTTGCAGTTTGTTCATCATAAACATATTAGTGGTTTTAGTTTACTCCTAATGTTTACCTTTATGTATCTATTTTTCCATACAGGGTACTAAAGCGGGTATTTGAGCGTCACATTGAAATCAATAAAAACAGATTAAATGAGGTGAGTGTATATTAGGCCTGAGATTCAATACTTAAATAATTGACTACTAAATTAAAAGATTCGAAAATGCAATAGAAATACTGACACAAATATGTGTTGAATTGTATAGTTAAACCCAGAGACTATTTAACTCTATGAACTAACTAGGATTTCCATTTGTTTTGGCTAGCTGGCTTAATTGTTATTAGGTACACTAGAATTTTATTATTAAGATTCAACAAGAGAATTCCCAAGTCACAGACAAAAGAGTTTTGCATCTTTATGACTCAAAACGCATGTGTATGAACCTTGTTGATAAAACATCTTAGACCCTATCTTACCCTGCACATGGTGTGTCACGATACTCTTCGCTATCTTACACCCCGCCAACAGTCCACTGTCATGCCTTCGTTGTTTAAATAGCGATGGTGATTACGAATATATTTATCGAATGGTGGTCTCGAAATAAGGTGTGTTCAGGTCAATTACTGTCATATCGCTACATTGGCAACGGAAAACACAATTGTGCGATAGACAACAGTCAGACATTCTTTGCTATCTTGGCAGTGAATTGTTAAAACGATGATATAGCAATGACCTATATTTTGTGTAAATGTAGAATAATGCTATTTTATTTTGTACTCTGTTCATTGTTTATGTAAAGGTTTGCATAGCTGTCAACTGTGCACTGCTTCATGTCCATGTTTGTGTTACAAGTGGGGTGGACGTCCAGTTAGCTGCGCCATTCAAATAGCAATCCGCCAAAGTCAAACTGCACCACCCTCTTAATGGGAATGGCAAGTGACACGCCTATTGGGTTATTGCATGTTAAGCCCAAAACACACCCAAGAATAATTAAGAAACTTAGTGCATGTGTTTTGCACATTTCGATTTGCGCAAGGCAACTTTTCCTGTCATTTCGATAGCAGACACACTGACACGCCCTAAATCAAGCTGCACAGTTGACGGCTCGCTAAATATTGCTAAAATAGGGCCAATTGTTTTATTTAAAAGTGTTCTGTGCATTCACAATTTTTAACCGTAATTATAAAAATGTAATATTTTATCCTGTTTTTATTCTAAGGACAAAATGCGCCACCTTTTGAATGCACTGCACAATGATTTACAAAGCCATCCGTCTGCTTCTGTCACCGTTCTTGAGCAGAAGGAAGTGGGTAGTTCAGTTTTACTTAGACAAAAGTTTTCAAGCTTTGTGCAAGAGCTTGATTCATTAGCTACAGATGCAACTTTAAATAAAGGGACAGAGGAACATGATGACACGGCTCTTTTGATAGAGCCTGACCAAGTAAATGGTGTTATTTTACATGAAGCAACACTAAGAAAAGAAGAAGAAAAAGATGTGACTGACATGAAGCCTATTCAGAAAGAAGAAACTACAATATTGCAAAGTACAGAGCTTGATTATAAAGAGGAACATGCACTATTAATGGAGTTAACAGACAACCCTCAGTCGAATGAAGATGAAGTTCAGAATAATAATGAACTGGTGACAGAGCTTGATGAACTTGGAAGAAACATGGCCGAGTCCCTAAATTTGTCCGACAGTTACAGTCCACAAGAAACGACTGAATTGGAGGGATCACTAAAACTTAGTGATGATGAATTTTAAACCAGCTATGACATTCTGTTGCATTTTGAATAGCACTGTGTCACAACAAAGGCTATTTGTTTCGTATTGTCTCAGGTACAACTAGTCTCAGAAAAGGCTTACTTTTGAAGAGTTTTATTCAGCAATAAAAAGCAAATATTTTAATCAACATTTGTAAATGTTGTTAACATAAGTATTTGGACTGTGATTTATTTATGTACAACAGCTCAGTGGATTTAAAATAAAATTATTACCATGAATTGCTGTTTATTTGCCTTAATTTCCTTATTAGCTCATAAGCTAGAAAATATGTGAACATACTTGATGTGTCATCGGGATATGACCCTTTATTACTTAGAAAACACTTGGGAAGATTATAAGACATAAAGTCTCAAAACCTAGTCATAACTGGCTGTTTCAAACATTTTTGGCACTTATCAGTGAATTTGTCATCAGCATCAGAAGTTGTGTTATTTAAGTCTAGTCCTTATGTTATACCATGACTAACATACAAACAGAATTATATTGGGGAACATCACTAGCTGGATGCCAAGTCTGTGGGAACAGTAACCTCATAATTGTTTGCCCCTGATTACTGTCTGTGTTATTTCGTTAATGGGTGAAATCGAAAGCAAGTCAACATCATTGATGGTATGGTATGTATGTTAAAATAAATTTCCTTTCATGCACATAAGTAATTTGATTGTCTGGGGGCAGTGAAATAGAGTTCAAGCTGGTAGAATGGATGTTCCACAGTAATACATGTCCTGAATTGCGTTATTACCTCCAGTTATCTCTGGTAAGGCTTTCCTTTAGGTAATGTGGTTTTATCCTGTCAGTGCTTAGTGCCATAACATGAACCACTGCCTACTGTAGTTTCCTGATCCCATAATTTCTGGGCAATTGCGGCCTCTGTTGGCTGATCGAGGAATTTCAACTGGGTAATTAGATACGGCTAAATTGGGAGTAAAAAATGAAGTGCTAAATTGAGCAGCAATTATGGTATATTTCTATATATTCTAGCATAATCGACCAATCTTTATTAAACAAAAGGTCGGACCCAGTAAATCCAAACTGTTAATAAACGTACAATTGAAACTAAACTTACAAGACACAAATGACTTGAAGTGTACTCGCTGTGTAAAAAGATAAGTACAAGCAAAAAAGTGTTAACATGCATGTTTTACTACTTATTGCTGTGCACATCTAATCGCTTTAGATAAACGCTGAGTGGGGGCTTCAGCTGCTTCATTCCTCACATTCCCGCTGCATGGCATTCCAGCTGTCTGATGTAACACACCCCAATCCAGCGTGTACCAAAGCTCGTCAAAATACACGTACTAAAACGTCGTACATTAAATAATGTAATATTACCTCTTAAGATAAATGTTAACATAGTGTAGTGTGTATGAAAACGTGTGCCGTGTATACTTTTAGTATAAGAATTCAAAGACGAACTGAATAAAACAGTAAATATTAAGTCCGCGGAAGGATATGCTTAAAGTGCTCTGGCCGGAAGTGAGTTTGGGAGCTAGAGTTGAATGAGTCCAGAGATGTTGGAGTCGATTCTGATTCTGACAGAAATTGTTCGTGTAGAAGGAGTCGATAGCAAGTTAATTTTACACATATTTTAACCAATTTAACTTAAACGTGTAAATAATACATAATGGTACTGACAGTATCTTGACACAATATTTTATTAATATGCAACATTCGTATTACCTTGTGAATTTGGCAATGAATTTAAAATAGCAAATGTATCATATTTTGCGGGTTGTACTGTGGCAGAATACAATCGGGTTTCCTGATTGTTATAAGTATATACTCACGATTCAAGGGGCTCAGGGCAACGCACAATTATTCATTCACACCAAAGAAGAAATATTCAAAGTAGCCAGTCCATAGTCACAAAGTAGTGTCTCTGCGCGATTAATGCTATAACATACAAACCCTCATAGAATGACTTGAGATGGCGATCAAACCCAGAAGTCAAAGGCTAATGTTGTGCTGCACATATTTTACAGCCGTGCTACTGTTTCGTGATTTTTAAGCACTTTATCTTGGCATAGACTGCAAGTGTAGCACAAGCATTACCCATGCTCTCAATTGCGCAAGAGTCTATTGCTCTGGAGTCGACTCCTGATTCCCTAAACTCCTGAGAATCGATTCTTTTTGGCATCGACTCCTTGTCTTGACTACCAGTGTGACCCGTGAGTCTAACATGCGTGATTCAACACTAACTTTATCAAACTATTTATGTTTGTTAATCTTAATCCTGAGTGGATGTTAACTTCAGAGGTGTATGTAATTTAAGCGATTATGAGAGGCGAGTTATTAACAAGGTAAGTAACGCTGTTTGTAGCTGCCCTATTCAACAGGAAAAGCGAACCCAACTCTATCCACGCAGAGCTTTAACAGCCATTATGCTAGGCTAACTCCTCATTAGCTTTTATGAAGCGTAAATCTTTAACACATGTTGTCCATGCAAACCACTGTAGTTCTTAAAACTGCTTATCCAAAATTGGCATTGACTAATTGCCACTGACCGAAACATTTCTTTTTAAAGAAAAGTATTCTGTTTTGGTTTTGTGCGGTCACTTGTTGCAGCAACCACAGCCAACAACCTGTTGTTTATAGTATGTACTATAGTATTTAACTAGTTTATGAATTACAAAAAAAATACGAAACTTGTATAACTCTGTGGTCTTAATGTTTTAAATGTAACTTTATGTTGTTTCCTTATGTACTGGAACATTATTATCAGATTAAGTAAATAAGCGTCATCACTTGACGGTCTTTGTAGTTGTCCATTAAGTAAACACCGCTTTTCTTGACTAGCTACTAATTAAGCATGATTGTGGTGCTAAGACCTTCCTTAGTCTGATACTGGGGTATAATTGAAAACTTTTAAACAGTATTTTCACAGTAATCATCTATCGATTTTATTAACAATGTGTTATTGTTGTCATTTAAGCTACATTTTTACAGTTTTTAAGCCAGTAGCCTGTTTGGATATGGATACACAACTTCTAGTCATTCTTCTGTTGCAGTTGTTGGGGCACTTGTGGACAGCTGTTTTAAAATCTGGTCACACATGTTTTGATGAAGGTCAGGGCTCAGAACTGGACATTCCTTGTAACTCTTGTGTGGTTGGCAGTGTGTGTATGGTGTTATTGCCTCGCTGAAAGACATTTCTTCTTTCCAATCATAGTTTTCTTACAGACTTAGTTCTCTTTATCATCTGCACATAAGATTTCAATCTTGAATGTAGTTGATGAGTGAAGTAATTGACTTTTGAGATTCAGACTAGTAATCTAGCTATGTGCGTGAGTTTTTCTGATATGAATGTCCATTAGAAAAGTGTGTAAATGGTTGCTCTATAATCTGGGGTGTCCACACTTTGTAGATTTTTTTAAATGTGCTTAATTTCCTAAATTGATTTTCAGCATTAAAGAGCAACTGAAAAACCACAATTATCCGCAATACTTAATCCCCACATTATTCTAGTAATTTGTGCTGAATGGTGTCAGTCAGGTTTTTGCACTCTGGACAGAAGCTGCTAATGCCGATTCTTAAGCAAAGGTGACGGTTCATAATTTTAAGTGGAAAAATGCTCATTTATGCACATAGTTGAACCAAAATTGATTGGACTAACAAGTCCCAATGCTGTCCAGTTGAGGCCCTCAAGTTCATTTAAATGCATTCTTGCCCAAATCTAACCGTTTTTGGTTTCATCTTCAGAAAAATCTTCAGTTACAAAAGGGGAAAAGTGCAAAAAAAATATTATAGATAAAATATCAGTCAAAAGATTATATATTAGCAGATTAGATTACTTGGGGTGGACTGGGGTTTTAACAATAGTTATTGGTAAAAACTGCAAACTAAACAAACAGTGGTCGCATCTTCTGTCAATCATGTTGACCTGTTTGAACGTGTCTTCCCACATACACTAGGCAATCACAATCAATGCATTGGGCTTCTGTGATCTATTTGTATTATAATTTATCCCAATGTGTTTTACTCTTGATTTCTTTTGCCCCCAGAACATCTTGCCTTCTGGAGCCTGGAGACAACTTTACATTTGGCAATGGCTTAATATTAAACCAAAGCTGAGTGTATTATTCTGGCCAAACAGGCACATGTTACTACTGAAACATGCCCTTACCATTTGGATTCAAACTTAAGAGAACAAGAAGATACACTGTCTCCAGTAAGAGCTGTCTTGTGACACGCATACAACTGCTTAATGGTGAATTTATTGAGTTTACGCTTTCTGTGGAGAGCACAGGGCAGGAATGTCTGGAGGCAGTTGCACAGAGGCTCGAGTTACGAGAGGTTAGTATTGTTTTCAGTTTACAACATTCCAACTTGTTTTTGACTTGTTAAAAAAGAAAGTATAGTTGAATTATGACATTTTCCTGTCTGCACACAGTCAAGAACAGTGTTTTAGTGCTTTTAAGAACTGGACTGCAACATTTGCTTAAAGTGTTTTATTGTTAGCTGTACATATGCCTTATCACAGATAAGTTTGCACTTTCATATCTAGCTGCATTTTTGGTTTTGTATAGAAAAACAGGCTTTTCTCTGAATGTTTGTTTGAGCATACAATCTTAATTGTAACATAATAATGAGTCATTCCATAGTTTAAATTTATTTATTCTGGGTTCTGTGGAGGTTGTGGCCATCAGGTGGAATTAGCACAGTCTTTACCTAAATGTATTTATCATAACTTGGGTGGATGTAGGTTAATCAGTAAACAACAAAGAGATCATTATTTGAATAATACAGTTATTAAATTATATTGAACAGCTCCACCTACCTGTTTATGTTGAGAGTCATATCTGTACAAACATAAGCTAAGATTACTGTAATTTGCTGGCACTGTTCATAAACCAGACCTTTCAGTGAAACTGCTCTGTTCTCGGGTTATGCAGAAAATGATTGTATGCACCCATATAATGTAAAGGATGTGTGTCAGTGTGTGGTAAAAAAAAAAACTACTGCAATGCGCATCCCTAGGTGGATGCAAAAAACTCTACTGTGACCAACCTTGACTTTACAATGACTGGGAAATCCTATTGTATATAGTTCATACGGATCTGTCGACAGGTTAATGGCTTCCATTGCTAAATTGATTTAGTTCTATGTGTAGCTGTGCAGTATGGTTTGTGTCCAGTGTTATTGTTTTATAGGAAAGGGATGACTGGAGTAAATCCCTAAATGACTTGCCAACCACACTGTTATAGCTGGTATTTTTATAACAGGGCAGCAATGTGACTGGCATAGAGTGAGCAGGTGTTCTGTTTTGGTATTAGGGGTCTTTTATTGGTTTATTAATTTGTGAACCTTTTGTGAAACTGCAGTGCAAGATCCTCCTTATCTCTACGTTTTGCTGACTTTGTGTTTATTTTCCAGATAACATATTTTAGCCTCTGGTACTTCAACAAACAAAATCAGCAGAGATGGATTGATTTAGAAAAGCCACTGAAGAAACAGCTCGACAAGTATGGACATGAACCCACTGTTTATTTCGGAGTTGTGTTCTACGTGCCGACCATTTCCCAATTACAGCAGGAAATAACCAGGTGACTAAATGCTGGAACTGATTTTCTGACATGTTAATATCAGAGTTAATAAAACATTATTGATTCTGTTTAAACATATAATTGATTGAGATCTTAATCATTACAATTTGTGTTCATGCTTTGGAAAGATACCAGTATTACCTTCAGCTGAAGAAAGATATTCTGGAGGGAAGAATACCATGCTCAATTGAACAGGCCATCCGGTTGGCAGGCTTGGCAGTACAAGGTATCTTATACCATAGATATTAATATTTTTATGCTTGTTAAATGCTTATTAGATTTAGCCAGATGTAATTTTGAGATATGCCCTGTTGTTATCTGTATGCCAACCTTCATCATGTATTTCAAGACATGTATAATTAAGTTAAACTACAATTCTGCAGTAAGCTAGCTGAGCTTGTAGGATTAACATTTCTGGCTGCAATGAGAAGAATCTCAAACACTACTGGCAAGGATATATCTGGCAACACAAGCTCATGGCTTGGTGTTAACATAGCAGAGAAACTGACATCACTTACAGTTACAGCCAATGCTGCTGTTACACAGACATTTTCATACATTTTTCAGTAATTACACAGTCAGAATTGCTTTGCTTTAGGTCAGCCCAGACTTTTATTGCATGTGCTGTGCCTAAATATGTAGCTGTGCCAATTATTCAGATTGTTAGCATAGCATGTTTGTGTATAATTCAGACCAGATGACTGGGCTTTGCTTCAGATGTTGGCTTGACTTGGCTGCGAAGACTAATTTGGTTTCGATGCAGGCCAAAATTGGATCGGTATTTTAAAGTTTTCCATGTTGCAGCATGTTAGAATTTTTTCAAACCAGCTAGGCAGTGTAGTATTTGAGAGTAGTATTTAATGCAGCTTTTTTACCCATCACCAAAAGTCAAAGACTTTTCTTCTTGTACCGTGACTTGTATGTCTGTTTATCTATCTGTCTAATCAGTGCAACTGTCATTTCTTTTCCATTCTAGCTGACTTTGGAGATTTCAATCGCTATGACTCGCAAGACTTTCTTCAAAAATATGTGCTTTTTCCTATTGTAAGTTACTTGTTTGTTTGTATTGTGTTTGGATAGTGTTGGGCAGTGTGCAGTAGTAGTGTTTTCCATTACAGTAATAACTCCTCAGTCTTTCTCTAGGACTGGATTCAAGATGAGAGAGTTGTGGAAGAAGCCACTCAAAAAGTTGCCCTGCTTTATCAAAGCTACAGGTGAGAAAATCCTCAGAATTCGGTTTAATTTGAAGTTCTGTGTTTGTGGTTTTAGGTAATAACAGACCCCAGCATTGAACGTTTAAAGGTTTTGTAAAGACACAATGTAGTGGGGGTTTTCTGGCTCTGGTTAGAAGCCACACCTTGGAACCATATGTTTGATTTGAAAGTTTGATTTACGGCCAGTCAGATAAAAAACAAACCCTCAGTTTGATTTTAATGTGAAACTGCTTGAATGTTCAGAATCCAGGGTTATCATGCTACTGATTAGCACATGGTTCACATTTTTGCATGTTGGACGTGTAAACGTACTTAGTTAAGGTTTCAGGTTTTTGATTTGTGTGTGTGTGTGTTTATTTAATTAACTGATATATACTGTCATATAGAGGTATGCCGATTCCAGAAGCAGAAATGCTGTACATGCAAGAGGTGGAGAAGATGGATGGTTACGGTCAGGAAAGTTTTCAAGCAAAGGTGAACACCTTCTGCACAATCTGGCCTATGTTATGAAATCAAAGTTATGACATTTTTCTGCCTTAAAGATTCTGCACCAGAATGTCTGATAGACTAATAATGTCTGTATTAGTGATTTTCTTTCTTTTTTTGCTGTCACACAGGATAACCAAGGTACAGACATACTTATCGGATCCTGTCTCGATGGGATTTTTGTCAAACACAAAAATGGTCGGCCACCACTTTTATTTTGGTATGTGTATGAACATTTTGGATAAAATTGTTGTTGTTTTAATAATAATAAAGCAAACCAATTTACATGTAATTTATTAGTCCTAAAGGGATTAATGTTTGTGTGTGTGTGTGTGTGTGTGTGTGTGTGTGTGTGTGTGTGTAACTACTTAAAAAGTCTAAAA
>JAYDZG010000011.1:15445936-15462318 GCA_034509265.1 Microcambeva bendego
TGGGGAGCTAGTCCATGGCAGGTACCTACAGGACAATTCAGTGTCTCCAATCAACCTGGTAGCATGTCTTTGGACCATGGGAGGAAAACGGAGTACCCAGAGGAAACCCAAGCGGACACAAGGAGAACATGCAAACTCCACACAGAAAAGACCCAGACCGCCCACCCGGGGATTGCTACCCACTAAGCCACCGTGCCGCCCCATGCAATATATTTTGTCAAAGAGGACTAAACTATGTATAAGGTATCATGTGTAGGGGTAGCAATCAAGTGTCAATATGCAATTCCATTTCACTCACTCAGTATGAGGTTTACAAGGTCATTGTGTAAAGGAAACTTTAGACACTCCTTATAAGTACATACCTTAAATGTAGTTTTGCTATTATTTTATAACATGTCTAATTCATACACTATATAGAGAAAAATATGTGCACACTTGAATTCTAATTCACTAATAGTGTATTTTCTCATTCAGGTGTTTCAGCACCTCCTACTGCTAAACGTGTGCATAATTCAATTGTATGGGCATAATCAGGATGGAGTAATATGGGCTCTTCCCAAACTTCCACCAAGCCAGACCTACAAAGACATGAGCTACCATACTGACCACTCCGTTACATTGAGTATGAACTGTAGTGATATGACATCATGAATCACTTGCCATTGGTAAGATCTTTAACCCTGTCCAAGTCCTTCATACTAACAATTTCTGAAGTCATACAAAATTTTACCACTGCCTAGAAACACCAGCATGACTACCGAACAGTCGCTCCGAGAGTGATAGTTATGAAGTGTTTTGAGAAACTGGTTAATCTTCACATTACACCCACACCTGACACATTTATATTTGCATACAGAGCTGACAGATCAACAGAAGAGGCCATTGTAACAGCACTCCACATCACCATACCTCACCTGGAACTGCAGGGGTGCTGTGCTATGCTACTCTTTGTTGACTTTAGTTCTGTCTTCAATAACATTCTGTCAGAAAGACTGACAGTAGGAAACATCTGCTGTTGGATTAGATACTTCCTTTCAGAGCATGTACAGAGTCAGAGTTGGCTCAAATCTCTTCACAGCCCACAAGGCTCCGTGCTGGGTCCACTACTCTATACCCTGTTCATGTATGAGTGTGACAGTAGCCATCCAGGCAACATTACAATTAAGTTTGTGGATGACACCACAGTGATTGGGCTTAGCTATGATGGTAGCAAAACAGCATACAAGGAGGAGGTCCACACAATAACTTGGTCATCAACCCCTCCAAGACTAAAATAACTGATTGTAGACTGTGGCTGATGTCCAATTTGAAGTCAATCAGGATTAATGGGGACTGTGTGTAGAGGTGACCAGTTTCAAGTGGGGTGCATATGGACGCAGACCCCCAATGGAGTTCCAACACCTCAGCAATGAAAAGGTCACAGCAACGTCGCCACTTCCTGACGATCCTCAGGAGGCTTAATCTAAAGAAGGAACTGCTGACTGTTTTCTACCTGTGCTCTGTGGAGAGTGTGCTGACTCATTGCATATTTGTGTGCTTCTCAAATTGCACCGTGGTACACAAAATCACCATACAGAGGGTCATCAACACCACCCAGAAAATTATTGGTGAACTCTACCATCCCTAAAGGAACTCTACAGAACCCGCTTCTCAGTATTAAAAAGACACAGAACACACCCAAGGTATAAGATGTTTGAACTGATGCATTCTGGCAGACGTTAGATGATTGAAAACAAGGACAAACAGACTGAAAGGGTCATAGCTCTGTTAAACACAAACATGTGACCGGGAGTATTTTAAAATATCATAATGTGCAGTTCATATTTAATTTCAAATGGGCCAGTGTGCCACTTGTTGAATTCAATATAATATTTCATTAAAAATCTAAACACTCAAAATATCTGTAAAAGGTAATGAGTAATCAGAAGACACTGCCTCAAATTTAGTAAGTAATGTAGAAGTATGCAATTCAGGTCGCAGCCTTGGTTTTACTAGTTGAGTGTAGAAACTCCAGTGGCTTGGGCAGAGCTTTGAGCTTAACCAAATTTATCTTCAGTAAAAGAGTGCATAAACAATTAACTTCAGTAAACGTAAACAGCAATGCAAACAGCTCATTCTTAAATATGTGGCCATGATAAGCTGATGAAATGCATTACCTCATGAAAGAAGGCAGCTGGCGAATCAACTCCACTTCCTGGTGGCTTAAGTTTTGAGCATAATGCTGAGCATCTTGTTTCTCACAGCACAGCACACTGAGAGGTTGTGAATGAAAGTGCTCCAACAGTGCTAACTGCACAAGCATAAATTGATAAAAACATTATCAAATGTCTCAAAAACAAAACAATGTAAGAAAGTAGGAAGTATTTTATCTTATGTCACGTATGTTACCTGCAGGCCTTTGACAAAGTTGCGCACAGAGAAATCATGGTACAGAAAGATGCTCACCAGCACCTGTAGCACTTTGCCACTGAGCTTAAAGGGAAACTCTGAAGTCACAATCAGCTAAAACAAACAAAAAAAGTAATAAAATGATACATTTAGATTTGCATCAGATAAACTACTGCTTATAAACTGTCTTAAATACCTTGTCGATAACAGTTGCAAGATGTTGGGTACAGAAGAGAGACTGAAAGAGCTCAATGCACAGAAGAGAAGACACTGAATGTGGCAGCATGTGCTGGATTGTGCTGGGAGACGTAGCGATGCCAAAGACGAAGATCAGCGGAAGCTCCTGGATGTACCGACTGTTTAAAATATTCAAGAATTCTTTGTTTAAAAAGTATGCCATGCAGTTCACTTTACATCGTTTTTCATTTTATTTTGATCAACTGCTTTAGGTCCATGTAGGGCTTGAACTACCCTTAACATACAATCATGTCTTTGTACAATGCCAAGCAAAAAGAACCTGGTGCTTGAGCTTAGCAGAGGTGTGCTAGCATAACTGACCAATGCACCACCTGCTGCATGCACCCAGATTTCCCCAATAAAAAAAATCTCATCGTAAAAGTCCCAGTTTTTATACCCAAAGTATCTGTGTTCTGCCAGATTTTAATAAGCATATAAGAAAAGGAAAAGAAAAAAAACAAACTAAAAAGAATTACTATATTTCTCAGCTGTTCATGCAGTCAGCAGGGCCTGTGAAACAATATCTTGAGACTGCTGTTGCCGCCTTCAAAGCTTTTGTCAAAAAACTTATATATTTATGGTCACAATATTTACACCAACAACATTTGTTTAATCATTTACAAGAATGTCATGTTTCAAAAGCAAAGTTTCTTTTAAATGTAAAATTAAAGCATAAAAGGTTGCCAGTCAGTTTCCACTTGCAATGAGACATCGTGTACGGCATATTAGGCTTAATGACTAATCACAACTGCAGAAATCAGGTCATTATAAAGTGCACATAAAACAAGTCAGCAAGTGGAAACTGAAAATCAGGAGCACATATTAGAAAGAACACAGAGCCGCTTTCAATAACTGGGTTTGGCACAAAAATCAGAAACATCTTCTGGTATATCACCTCTGAAAAGTTAAAAACACCTTTACCTGCATATCAGAATAAAATCTTGTAGAATGCGTGGATTAAAAGCTTCAAAATCTTTGAAGATCAACACAATTGGAGGATTTGCTGATAAACTTTTCTTCCCTGGAGATTTCACATGTGTCTGTGATAAGAAGCCACCAACACAATAACTCAAAACTTTCAGTCATAAATAAGGATGTATGATTCATATGGAATCCTTAAAAATTTATAAATGTTGGGTGATTAACAGCAGAGGGCACAGGCATTATATATTTTTTGGCTTTTTTCATTTTTTTTCTAAAGAGAAATAATAAAAGTTAACTGTCAGTTTCATGCTGTTTAAAAACATATGTATTAAAAAATCGTATTGTGAACCATTAAACTATTTAAAAATAATCATTATTTCAGGTTTCAGCAAAGGCAAATGAACAATCAGCATGCTGTACATTTTCATTTCATTTAAACAAATCTAATTACACTTTTTGTTACCTTGGCAACAGTCTTGTACCACTGACAAAGTGCACTGATTGAGCAGGACACCCTCTTTTGTGCTCCAGACATACCAGGGTCTTCCTCATCTTCCTCTAATAACACCCCAACTCCCATCAGTCTTTCTAATACTCTCTGCATCAAGTTCTTCAGAGCTGTGTAAAACCAGGCATTTCAGTTCTAAAATCATTAATTTTGCTTAATTTTATTAATGTGATTACACTTGTCTATGCTTAATTTAAAAATAAAAGGTTTCATAATTTTAGAGCTTAATTTAAACCAATTAAAGCAGACATAAAGTTCAACATCCAAGAAGTACTGCAGTGGAAAATAAGAAAAAGTTCAAACGTTTCCTAATAATTGTGGAATTCAATATATTCTCAATGAGAGATGAGGGATTGGCCCCAAAATAATTCCTTATAACATTTTAACATTTGGGGAATAGGTAAACAGAAAGAGAGAGCCAAGAGCGACTTTTATTTTGTTTATACCTAAACATTCCTTGGCCTGTAGAGAGACAGCAAATGGAGTAACTGATTCCTTCAAGAGGTCAGTAAGGCTCTGAAATGTCATGTCATGATCTGGTACATTCACTCCTATGAGAAATAACAGTTAGCAAGACAATTTCCTTTACTGAACTGCCACCTTTCAGAAAAAAAAATACATGTACTCACCAAGCACCAGGGCAGCTGTAGGTATTTCACTGGCTCGCATTAGTGAAGCCCAGTCATCAGCTCTAGTCTGGAAGCTAGTGTTGTATTTTCTGATGAATTCTAAAAGGCTATCCAACATTTTCTTATTAAGCTCATCTTGCAATATCTAAAATAAAAATGCCATCTTGTTATCAAAGGCACATATGTAACGTCTGTATAACATGGTAAAAAGCTATGATAAAACTATACTAACTTCTGTGTCGGTTCTAATCTTCTCCCAGAGTCTTTTACAAATACTAAAGCGTTCTTTTCCATTTCGAATGTCCTCTCCTCCATCAACAAAATAGTCCTCTGCATTGCCAACAAAATAACAATTCTCATTATGTCAGGCATAGACATACATATGTGGACATCAGTATTTATTAGTGGATATGGTTTTGGAATGAAAAATCCAACATATGTAAGTGATTGACTTTTTACCTACCTGCACCTACAACTCGCTTCCTCTTCTTAGGCACTGGCTTGAAGACAAAGCACCCCTAAACCAAAAGGGGGAAAACATAAAGAACACTAGAACACTGCTTGATGTATATTGTGGTTTGCACAGGTCGGTTTGACTGCACATTCTAATGAGTCTATTTTTCATTATTCACTGTTGTTCTACAGTACGGAAAGAATAGTTTGTATATGTACTAGTACTTTTATGTAGCTTAACCAATCAAGGTGGCTCGGGTGCTGGAGCCTATCCCAGCTTTTAATGGGCGCAAGGCACACAGGGAGGCTCGAGAACGTCCATCACAGGGCACGCGCGGGCGCGCGCACACACGCGCACAAACTCATCTGTAGGGCAATTCGGTGTCTACAATTAACCTGAACGCATGTTTTTAGACTGTGGGAGGAAACCGGAGCTCCCAGGGAAAAGACCCGGACCCCCACCGATCAGATAAGCTCTGTTCCATCCTGATAAGCGCCTGAGATTCAGAGCTAAACCCAGAAATAGTCCGTTATGTCCGTCCAGTGCTGGGCGCTACAAAAACAGACACTAATGTACACACACACACACACACACACTGGCGTATGTTTGTTTTCATTTACACCAGCCGTCTCAGATTTTACTTGTTTACTCGCAGTAAAATGAATTTTATTGTTTTATTCAGGTAAAAGTGAATATGTATTGAATGACTGAAAGCACGTTCTGTATACTACACATCTGCATACTTGAAGCGGCCAGTTGTTTATATCAAGTAGTTTGTTCGCGTACCAATTTATTTAAAAATAAAAACATAAAGTATATATTTTACCTTCGATACAGATGATGTGGTCATTTTCGTTATTGAACTTGAGCAACTTCCACTCCAAAAAGTCGAACGCTTCCGGTTGGGTTTTTTTCCCGCGCTTCTGACGTACGCACTCTGACGTCATTTAAAAACGTGGCGTCCTCAGGCACTTTGTTAATGAATTTAAGGCATTCTGTTTGGTTTCTTCATAACCAAGGACTGCATTTAATGTCCACATCACAGAAGTAGCACTTAGCATGGGTTTATAACATTTAGTTCATGATGATCTTGTAAACGACAATTAGCACTGCATTTTGTCATTTCATCTTTTGGCTTCTCTGTCAGGGGCCGTCACAGGCTTTGTTTGTTTGTTTGTTTGTTTATTATGATCTTTTAGTCATTAATCATGTACACTTTTGGTAACATTTATTATTACAGACACACTGTAGTTATTACTTACTATAACACACAAACTCCAGACAGAAAGGACCCAGACCCACCTGGAGATTGAACCCCATACAAGTTTATATCAAACATGGACATGGACTATTCTGTATCTCCAGTTTACCTTACTTGCATGTTTTTAGGCTGTGGGAGGAAATCAGAGCAGCCACAGTAGACCCTCACAGACCTAGGGGAGAACATGCAAACAACACAGAAAAAGGACCAGGACCTCCCCACTGTCTTGTTGAGGCACCATTACATGCTTAATACCACTTTGAATGAAGTTTTAAAAAAATGCAAAATGTGAGCTAGATGAACAGAAATTGTTCCATGTGTCACTTTTTATTGCATTTCATTTTCATAGCGAACCACCAACTTATTCTGTGTAAGGTCACAGTAAAGGGTCAAAACTCACTGCAGGATCACTGCAGACCAAGTAAAAACCCTCCCTTAACACAAAGCCAGTTCATCACAGGGTCTATGTTACTATTAATAGGTTAACTGCAGGATAATTCATTCCAAATGCTACCATTCCAGCATTGTCATTCGCTCAATGAATTAATACTTTCGTTAAATTAATGGCCGATACTGTAGTTGGATACAGTAATGGATAATTTTCTCAATTTCATCTTACTCACATAACTTTGGACTGTGGGAGACTGGGGAGAACATGCAAAGTCCACACAAAAACGACCCAGAATGCCCCGCCTGGGAATCAATTCCAGGACTTTCTTGTGAGGGGACAACTAGCCATCCTGCCACCCTATCCTTTTATCATTCATAAACATAATGAAACTTTACTTTTTATTCAAGACCGACTATTACCATATAATATTATATACATTTTGTAGGTTTAACTATAAATATGAAAGTAAACTAAGTATTCAGTTGTCTTATTTTAGACAAGCAGACTGGGTCAAATAACCACAGCATTCATGCAGAAAGCATCAAGGTTGTTTTATTGAATAATGTGTGGAAGACATATACAGTACTATACACTACAGTGAAGTAAAAAATAAATATATACTTAAAAAAAGAAACAAATCCCATAGGGATATTTCGAAAACCTTTTTTTTCGATGTGTGTAAAATATTACATTTAGCAAATGCTAATTTAAAAAAGAGAACTGACTTCATAAATACAAATATGTTTCTACATTACATTTAAAACCTAATGTACATAATGGTACTCTCAAAATGTAAAAAAGAAAACCTATATTTTAATAAGAAGGTGTTTTTAGACTCCCAATATCAAATCCATGCTTGGAAAACCACTGGTAGTTGATGTACCTATCTGCAGCATGTAACATCTTATCCTGAGTGCAAAGCTCTGAATGGAGACAAAGGAGTATTAAAATCAGTTATCAACTGAACAGCCATTTTTTCAGGATGACCATTGGTCGCATATCCTGAAGTTGTTTCAGCAACAGATCTGCACCATTGGATAAACTTCCATCCATAACAATCTTAACATTTTTCACAGACTCCAGCTTGAGCGGGTTTCTGAAATTAACAACATATTTCCTTTTACCAATCAGTTGAAACAGAGATTTGGTGTAGATCTTGTTTGTAATAGACTGGTGATTTGATAGTTTTTGTTTCATAGGCAATCTTGTCAAGACCTTTCTAGCTAATTTTCTCCTGACAGTGTTTCGGGAAGGAGCCTCTTCATAAAGTTTAAGAATTGATGCTTTAAGTCCTAAAGGACTAAAAAGTTTTTGTGCAACTCCATTCTCCGCCTGCTCCTTGTGAGTAACCGATTTTGCATTAGTTCTTAAAACCTTTTGGATGTGGTTGGTATTTACAGGTCTAACCTTTCGAAGACTTTTTCTTTGTGGGGTGACTTTTATTGTCTTTTCCAGCTTTCGAGGCCTCCCTCTTTTGCGCTTTACCTGCGTCACAGAGTTTAAGTTCAGCGGTGTTGATTTGTTTTCAGGAAGCACATCCTGGAACTGAACCACAGTTTTCTCTACATGTGTACTCCCCTTTTCACTTTTGGGGACTTTGTTATTTACAGTTGTGGCAGTTACAATGCCTTCCTCTGCAGTTGTGATGTCACCTGCAGTTGCAACTTCTTTCTCTGCAGCTGCGTCACCTTCTTCAGCATTTGTGATGGATTCATCTGTAATAATGATGCCTTTGTCAGCAGTTGCCCCCTCTTTCTCTGAACTACTTTCCTCAGAGGTGGCTGCTGACACCTGATCCGATTCATTAACGTCTTTGTTTCTTAGTCGTGAATTTCTCCTGGAAAATATAAAGTGGCTCCTCCGGTTATTAATATAGCGCTCTGTGAGACCATGAGTGGTGTAATGTTTGAGAATATTCCGCTCTGTATTTGAGACAGAGTCACAGCCCTTAATCATACATGGGTACTCTAGAGAAAACCTTCCAGTGCATATAGAAGAAGCTTCATCCTTGGTCTTTAGAGTGGGCTTTGCAAAGCTTGTCCAGTGGTCATTGGTTTTCTTCTCTTTTTTCTTAAGGAGTTTCTTTCTCTGCTTCATTTTGTTAATTAACATATTCTCCTTACCATCATTAGGCTTTCCAGTGACTGCTTTTGCATTTTTTCGTTTTGGCGTAATGGTTTGATGTTTTTTCATGGCATGACGGAAAAGATTTGATTTGGTGGTATAGACTCGGTCACAACCTTCATACTCGCATGCAAATATGAGGTCCACACGCTCAAAGTCTCCATCTACAGTAAGTCTTATTGCATTGTGGTCATTCTTTATATGCTCAATGTATTTTAAATGACAGGTGAACTGCGCAGGGCATTTTGAGTGGTCACACTGAAATGTCCCGGCCTCAATGCCAGACACCAGAGCGCTTGCTTTTTCTAATGTGCATCTGTGAAGCAAAAGATAATGCTTCAGTAAGCTGGTGAATTTGGTGACGACCTTTGTACATTCTTCCATTTGACATTTAAATTCATGAATATGAACAGATCCTTCACCTTGCTCGAGAGACCCGATAATAGTTTCAGATGTTTCACTTTTCACTTTGTCTGAATGATGCATTGCTTTGTAATGTAGCAAAAGATTATGCTGTACAGAAAATGCAGCTACACATCCTTTATGGACACATTTGTATGGCCGAAACAGTGTGAGGTCATTAATTGTATCCACCAAATCAGATTTTCTCCCCAGTTTTGTCATTTTCTCCCCAGTTTTCTCTTTTATAGGAGACTCCGTCTTCTCTTTACATTTTTTCAGGTCATTTTTATCCATCATGGGTTCAACAACGTGGTCCGTAGCTTTGGTAACTGGCTCCGAATCACAGTGTTCACCAGAGGAAAATGAGAGTTCCGTTGGCAGAGCTTGTTCTGTGTCCTGTGTCAAACATTGGACATTTAAGTTATCTGTAGTGCAGCAAGGGTCTTGTAGTGTTTTAACATCCGTTTCTGATATCAAGCTAAGACTTTGATTGTTCTGCAAAACACACACAGAACTATGTGTTATTAATGAAGACAACGGCTCTTTGCTCAACTCTGGTGTATCCTTGATACTGGTAGCTGCCACTGGAAAAAACAAATTAGTCATGGACTGTGACTGTACTGTCGAGCTACTCGCCAGACTGACAGGACCCTGGTTTGTGTTACTGAAGTCATTACATGGGGATGACTTTTTTCCTTGCCTGCCAATTTTTATTTTGAAAATTTCCTCTTTTGATAAGTGATGGACATTTTTATAGTGTATCTTAAGGCCTGTGGTTCTAGTAAATGTCTTTGAGCACATGGAACAAGAGTATGGTGATAATCCGTTTGGATTTTTTTTCAGTTCTTTTATACTTTCTTCACTCTCTTCGTGTACTCTTGCTAAGTGTTTAAATAAAGCTTCTTTTGTCATTGCACCATACGAACAGTCGGCCTTGATGCATTTGAAAGGTTTGAGAAGCTCGTCACAACTTTCATTTTTGCGTGAAGTTTTACTGCTCCTCTTGCTTGTACTTTCAGAGATACAATTAAGATTTTGCAGGGTGGGTTTTTCAACTTTTGCTAGTTCTTGTTTAAGTCCATCTACTAAATCAAGGCGCTGCAATGCTCTTTCGATCTCTAATATTTTTCCATCAGGGACTGCAGAAGGTACTTGGGTTTCAAAAATTTCAAATGAATCCGTAGCTGTCAATGTTGGCAAATCAACTACAATCAAATTTAAAAATGGCATGCTGGTTGAATTTTCACTCATATCTTGAGGTTCGGTAAAAGGCCCTTCTGCTGCATCCCCAGAGCTCACATGGCTATTTTGCGTATTATAATTAAGGCTGGGTCCTTCTACAAAGCAGCTATTGTCAAGGACATTTTCTGAGTCATTTATGAATGACTGAGAGTCTTGGCCATTACTCATATGAAGTGGGCTATGCATGGTGGGAATTTCTGGAGCATTCAGGAAATCAAGAAATGAAGTGGGTAAATCAGCAGTAAGATCAATTTCATCCACTGGTTTGCACTGAGAACGCTTTGATAGATGACCTCCAAGTGATTTGGTGCTCGAAAACTCCCTGTAGCACCTGCAGCAAATGACCTTTCCATCCTTCAGTATAGCAGGCCATTTTGTCCTTTTTGACGTTTTAATTTTCTTCAGTTTGGTGATGTCACCAGAACTTGCATCTTCTATAAACTCAAGAGATTCATCATCAGCAGTCACTTGTGACAATTCTTGAGAGGCAAAATCATTATTTTGTTCACTTTTAATTTCACTGATACTTGAAACTGAGAAACATTCTGGCTCCTCTTTGCATATAGGCATTGTCTGACAAGGTTTAACATCTGGTGTGAAATACAGACCAGCTTGATCCATTTTGCTTTGTTTATCTTGTTCTTCCAAAGGCTGTCCAGAATTGATGCACGTCTGTCCAGAGTACGGTGACAAATATGGATCAAAGTTTTGTTCAGAATTCTGTACAGTACTTGAATCATTACCATTAGGTGGAACGCTGTCGTTGGTTGGTCTGGCAGCCATGTATTCAAGTCCTTCACTCAATTCCACTTGCGGCATCTCACATGCCTGATCACTATTAAGAGAATGCAACACCCTTAAAGAGCTTGACACATATTTAGAGGCTTCATTTAGCACACTGGAGTGCGAGTCTGCGCTTCCTTTTGGTGCAATGCCAGCAGCTGGTAAGGAGGGAGCGTAATCTATATCTCTGTCTGCCAGCAGGTCAGTGAATGAAGTGAATGGCTGCTGCAAACCATCAGACATGATCATTGAAGGAAACTGATCTGGCAGAGAGTAATTCGAATTACAGCCTTCAAATGAAGATGAAGTCCACGAATCAGCCATTTGTGATTGCATCAGCGTAGTGTCAGTTACTTGTGTTTCATTTTGAGCATTTTCAAACTTGATATTAAAAGTAGGAAAGGAGTCAGTAATTGTAGGATCAGATGAAAATGTATTCAGCTTGATTTCTGTAAAATTTTGGGGTAATGCTTTTAATGACTTTATCTTCTTTTTGGGAGTCTGAAAATGACAGGTTTTAGGTTCAGAAGATTTTTTTGCTGCAATGTCAGCAATCCTCTTGTATTTTCTTGAAAGTTTCCATTCCTCGAATGCTTCAATATGCACATGTTTAATATGTCGTGATAAACTTTTTAATGTGCTATATTTTCGTGTACAAGACTCGAAAGGACAGATGTGAATAAGATTGTCTTCTTCATTTTCCAGATTGGTGGATGGCAATGGTTGTGCACTTTTTTTTATTGTTATATTTTGCACACCAGGAGTCTTCAGCACACTATGTGCTTTAAGAGTTACTGTTGGCCTTTGTGCTCCAGAGGTCAGTGATACATTTTGTGTTCCGAGTGTCACAGCTGCAATTTGTGCTCCATGGGTGACCGCTACGCCTTGTGCCCCAAGAGTCATCACTGCGCCTTGTGTCCCAAAAGACACTGCCGCACTTTTTTCCTGAATTACAGCTGCATTTTGTGGTCCAGGAGTCCCCGCCGCGACTTGTGGTCCAGGAGTCCCCGCCGCGACTTGTGGTCCAAGTGTCACCGCCGCGACTTCTGGTCCAAGAGTCAATGCCACGACTTCTGGTCCAAGAGTCACTGCCACGACTTCTGGTCCAAGAGTCACCGCCGCGACTTCTGGTCCAAGAGTCACCGCCATGACTTGTGGCCCAGTGGTCAATGCTGGATTTTGTGGTCCAGGAGTCACCACTGAATTTTGTGTTTCAAAAGTCACTGCTGCACCTTGCCCTTTAGTCTCCACCGCAATTAGTGCCCCATGAGACACTGCCAAACTCTGATCACTAGGAGTCACAGCTGCACCTTGTGCTCCAGAAGTCGCAGCCGCACCTTGTGCTCCAGGAGTCGCAGCTGGACTTCTTACACCAGAAACCTTCTGTACGATTTTGTGCTGATCACATGTATAGCAAAAGAGTTTTTGATCTTGCAAGATCCCCTGGCCCATCATGTCAGAGCTTTTAAGAGCACTCAAGAGAACAGAATCAGCACGCTTGATTGGAATAGGCTGCAGTTTCACATAGCATGACTTAAGACAAAACTGAGTTAAACGATCAACACCATACTGCATGGTGCAGATTTTTGGAGCACTCATCGGATCACAAACCTGTGCAACAAGACTACCTGTAACTGATGGCAGATAAGGTATGGACAAAAATTCATTCTTGATGGAGAAAGAATGATCAAGTTCTATAGAGTCAGAATTATAGTTTTGAGTTTGTTTAGTTTGCAATGGAGTGGAAACTTCATTTGGTGTCCATTCTAGATTCAAGAAGCTTTGGGGCAAGGCTTCCATTTGATGTTCCATATCCTCACTGTTCTCAAGCATTTTATGCTCTTTCTGGTGTGCATTCAACTGTGATAGGGAGTAAAACACCTTGTCGCAGTTCTCGCTTTTGCAAATGAATGTAATGTAGTGTTGTGCTTCATGATCGTACAGTAAGTAAGCCTCATTAAATACTCGGCCACAGTTTTGAAAGGTGCACTGTGACTGGAATTCTGAATGCACCTTTCTGTGCATAACAAGTTCTGCATGAGAGTTAAAGCTGCCGTTGCATCCTAGCTGAATGCAGACATATGGTCTGTCACCACCATGAATTTGCAAGTGATCATTCAAATGAGTGACGTTAACAAACTGACGTCGGCAATACTGGCAAATTGCTTTCTGGCTTTGTAGCTCCAGAAAATGTCTGGCTTCCTCCTCATCTTTATGGGCTTTAACATGCGCAACCAAATTTCGGAAGTACTTGAATACTTTCTGACAGCTTGTAACAGGACAAGAGCAATCTTCTGTGTTTTCGATTTCACGAATGCGGTTTCTTTTCTTTGCCGAGCAGGGCTTAGATTTAACTTTTCCAGTAGTAGTAGTGTTTCCAGTATTAGTGTTTAAGGGTCCAAAACCGGTGTACAACATCTGTTCGCTGTTTACAGATGATTTGATGTAGACAGGTTTTCCGCTATTCCATAAGGTGTTGGCTGAACCAGAATTTGTATTATTTGTATTTAAAGCAGCCAGTCGTTCTTTGCATGACTCCTTTACATGTGATGCTACATGAGGCTCCAGAACTGCTCTCGTTTCAAATCTTTTAGTGCATATTGGACATCGAAAAATACCATCCTGGACATGCTTAAGCGCATGCTTCACGATCCTGTGGCCAAGAAACTCCTTGTCGCACAGTACACAATACTGCATGTAGGCCTGCCAGTTGCGAAATCTCGCAGACACAAAGCCCTGTTCTCGCAGCCTCTTCATTTCTCTTTTCTTCTTTCTCTCAGCATCAAGGTCTCTGGGTTGACTTGTTGAACCAAGTATAAACTCGAGGTGTCCAGAGAAATCTTCATCACACTCCTGCAACACTTCATTGTCCTCACTGTCATTTAATTTATCCCTAGATGTCACGACTGAGGCATCCTCTCCCATTAGAGCAAGGCAATGGCGCTTTAGAGTTTTCCAGTCCCAGAATTCAGGGTCAAAAGGCCACTTAGTCTTTAAGGCCAGCAACAGATCACAGCGTAGGGAATTGGTCAGCGGGAGGTTTTCCTCCTCAAGCTTTTGGTCAGGTTCATTGAAAAGCCTTTCAACAGCATAGTACGAATCCAAAGACGGTTTAACAAGAAACTCAGTTAACTGACACGCCCGCTTTACTTCCAAGTCTAATGGCAACAAGCAGGAGATGGTTTTGCAAATAGTCGAGTTGCAATCCTCACTGTTACTCACTCGCATTTTCAGAGCTTGAATGCACATTTCAATGCAAACTGGAAGTCCTTCATCGTGAACCTAAAGGACACACATAGGATTCCTTAACGTCAAAGCATTCTGCAGTCTAGGTTAAGGATTCATTAGAAAACATTGAGAGGAAGCCCTACCTCTGCTTGAATGACTTTGATGAGAAGGAGAATATGGTAAACACTGCAAGAAAGCTGTGCTAACAGTCTGCATTGTTCCAGAAAGGCCTGGGCTGATTCAAGACGTATTAAGAGTTTACTCCAAAACAGAGTTAATTCCCTACAAAAAATAATAATAAGTAAATAAAAACGAACATGGGATCATACAATAATTATTTTTAAAACCGGGCAAATGGTAATCTGTTATCTAAACTAATTACTCAATAAAAAAATAATGAAGTAAATGACCAATGCATTAATTACATACAACCAATACAGCCAACAACACAAATTTGTTTTATGAAAGAAAGGTGTCTGAACTACATACTTTATTTTTATTCTCTTTTTAAGATAAAATTTTAACTAGCCCTCCAACTATTTTGCAACAACAAGTTGCGTTTGTCAAGCCCTACTCAAGTTGTCTTTAATGAGAAATCAAAACTCAAATTACAAGCACTGCCAGAGAGCTGTGCTAACATGGGAACAATAGTTATGTTAAAAATTAACATACCAAGCACAATACACGTCGGCCTGGAGAAGCTGGCGCTTTAGAAAGGCTGTGCAAAGATACAGGGCACCCTTTTCATTTTCCTCGGATTCCAAGTTACAAATCATATCCAGAGCATCTTTGCAGTCTATGTCCTTTATCTTAAAAAAAATAAAGAAGAACAGAACTGGTGTTAAGAAATGTCACTGCACATAAGTATTAGATATAGTTGTAAAGCATGTGTGTACCATGAGACAACAAAGCAAACAGAACTGTAAATGTAGAGAGGTTGGTGCAACTCTAAGTCACAATTATCCTTTTGTTCCTAATTAAGAAACAAAGAACCAGAAACAAAGTCTAAAACATTCAAAATGCCAATTCAACACCATCATAATAAGGAGTGTACAGTCATGTTGGTCTGGTCTCAGTAGTAATGTACTTTGCAGTACCAGGATTGAAATCCAAGCACAGGTGAATATAACAATTCATTGTGACGTTTTATATTCATTATTATTATAATAGTATTATATTTAGAGCTTCAGGTTTGTTTGTAAATATGAGCATTTTAAATTACATAGTAAATTTGATTAATTACACAGACTGGGGTGTTGAGAATGCACACAGGTGAGAGAACAAATCACTGAACAATAGAGAGCATGCAATAGTTAAATTAAATTCATATTCAATATACAAATACCTCTTTAACTAAGGCATTTTACATTTGTGGACGAATAAAAATTCAAGCAACTGTGAGTTAAAGGCCCCATTTAGGAGCCCAAAATCTCATTTATTTCATTATAAATTAGTATTATGCAAATGTTGTTTGCAAAGTTGTGCTCCATGCTGCATTTAGTGTCATTATCTCAGCAGTACCTTCATTTGCTCAACAAAACCACCATGTTAGAATATCAACACAAGTAAATAGGACACAAGGATGAATTATCTTAATCACAATAGTGCAAATCAATTGCCAAATTCCCTCCAAATATGTAACAAGCACATGTGATTTGAAAGTTAGTTCTCCAAACAATCCATGCCAGCAAAGTAATTTTGAATTCATGCACACTGAAGCAAGCAAACTGTATTTCTGTGCACTGCGAGCATCTGTACAACCAAAGGCAAATTCCTTCTGTGTGTGTGAGCGTACTTGGCCTATAAAGTCT
>JAYDZG010000011.1:15512170-15524114 GCA_034509265.1 Microcambeva bendego
GAAACATTGTTTTACTTTAAATCAGAAACTATTATCAAACTACGTGCTTGACATCAAAATGAATAAAAACATTGACAGCTAAAAGCCTTTCAGCTGAATTTCTGGGTGTTTGGTTTATAGCACATCAATATTGATGATTAACTATAGTTATTTGGATGGTTGTGGGTTCAAACCAACAGTCACAGTGGTAGCCTAGTGGGTTAAACCCTGGAAGGTTCTGGTCCTTTCTGTGTGGAGTTTGCATGTTCTCCCCGTGTTTACTCCAGGTTTTCTGGTTTCCTCCCACAGTCCAAAAACATGTAAGAGAGGTGAATTGAAGATACTAAATTGTCCATGACTGCTTGATATAAACTTGTGAGTTGATCAAATTTGTACAACGAGTAACCGTTTCCTGTCATTAATGTAACCAAAGTGTAAAACATGAATAACCCCAATAAAACAAACAAACTAAAAGCTGGTATAGGGGGGAAAGCATCTACATTGTGTTTATGAAGAAGGCTTTATAACGCCTTTGTTTGGTCCTTTATGTGAATAATAAATCAGCGAAATATGATAGAATAAGTGTACAGCCTTTCAAACTAGATGACCACACTTTTGAACGATTTAAACGAGCATTTATAAATTATCTGGCTTGTGAACAAAACTCTAAATTACATCTATTCATTAATTAATCGGTAAATAGTACCAACTGCCGACCTTTCATTGTTGAGCAATAATACACAAAAGATGAGCGTCGGATTGCGCTTCTAATCTCTTGGTAATTTATATTGCTTTCTTAGTCACATTAGGTAACTGTGTATATAACGATTAAATTATATTGTTTACAGTATTTATTACAACTTAAAGTAGCTGTTTCAATTATGTAAAAGAATGTGTATGCTTTATGTATCTAAACAGATATCACGATTATTAACACCTTCGATAGCTCAGTTGGTAGAGCGGAGGACTGTAGTGGATACACGCTGGTGATCCTTAGGTCGCTGGTTCGAATCCGGCTCGAAGGAAAACGTTTTCTCACTGTTGCACGCAAGGAGCCTCTGAGTTCTTTTATTTTAAGTGATCTTAATCACAAATATACTAGTACACTGAAAACAACAAGGGCCTCGGTTTAATCTCCATACCGAACGGTCAGCGTCCTTTCGGCGAGGAGTCTGCACGTATCAGTGGAAAATATAAAGCGCAAAACGCGGCGCTGTAGTTTAAAACAACTACATTTCCCATGAACTACCGCTCTCGTCAAGGACTATTATTTGAAACACCTGCGTTGACCATTATATAGGTGAGTTTTTTTAATTTCACTCTTAATGCAGATCTAATCTTTGCTATGTCAAAACTGTTTGGCGGAAAAGTAAACCAGATAATGCTCTTTGTACACAAGAAAATAATTAGAAATTTAATTTCGAACGTGAGCAGTGTTGTAAGAGGGGTTGGGAGCGGCTCATGTTTTAAATAAAAAAAAGGCTGTCGCAGAGTACCAGGGTCTGTAATCTGAGGAATATTCACCCTTAGTTATTAATCAGTGTCTGTTATTTAGGTTTTTATTCATTGGATAGTGGTGGTTCAGCAGTTAACTTAATGTATTTCATGTTTATTACAATTATGAATTATACAACCAGGCACCAAATTCCTAAATATAAAACGTGCTCCATATTTGTCAGGATGTTCCATCTTGTTTTAATTTAATCACAAAACAAGACAAAAGTAGTAATACATGTTTCAGTAAATGTTCCATTTAATAATGCTCAAATGTTCCATTTAAAAAGACTCAAATACTGTAAATATGGGGAAGGTTTTGTCAGGTATAACTTTTATTGTTAAGTTTATTGAATCAGAGCTTCATTTAAAAGGAAATATTCTGTTTGTTACATTTTAATGTTCATGCAGGTACAACAGTACATATATCTCGCAGGAAAATCTAGGTTGTTGAGAAGTTCAAGTTTGACTATGAGAGATAATACCTTCAGAACAACAATACATCACACAGAGCCTATTTTAAATGCCAATACATTAAAACAAAGTAAATGGAACGTACAGCACATGGATAGCAAAACTAATATGTCAAACTTTTATTTCAAATAAAGCATTTAATTCTACAATGGGGTCAGTAGTTAATTGTGTTGTCCTTAAACACCCAGAAGTTTCTTGGCCATGTAGCCAGGCATACTATAGAGGAACAACGCTATAAGGGCAAGCAGGAGCAGAGCCAGAACAATTTTAATCACCAACCACTTGTACTGGTTGCAGATAAAATAGCGGATTGCTTTTAGTGGAGTGATGAACCACAGGAATGTAATGTCTGGGCGGCTGTTGGCAGAAAAGAGTTACATATGCTTTAGTTAATGTTTTAGTATTTTTTCACAGTTTTATAAAAAAAACAGCTAGATAGAGAACATATTAAGCTCCTCGGTACATCCAGTGCTAGTGCATGTGCACCCAGAGACTGCTGATTCAGAAGAGTTGAATTAATATAACAGTAAAAATATAAGTACAATAAACTAGGCCATAGCTGTGGGCTAGGCTGTGTGTCAGCCATAACCTAGGGGTTAAGCAGGACTAGTAAGCAAATTTTCACTGAATAAAGCCCCTTTACTGCCAGTTTGATGCTTTTGGGCGCTTGAGGAAGGCCCTTAAAATTCAGTTGCTGCTAAAGGCTGAAAATGTAAGTTAAACGCAAGTAAATGTAACACAAACAGCAAAACAGTGGATCATATAAACATATTAATAAGACACAAAATATTTTTCTGTATTAGTTTACTGTACACCTACAACCTACAAGTGCTAACAGGGTATGAATTACAGACACCATAAGTTAAAATGGTATCTAAAAATGCCAGTTAGCCTTGCTGCATCTGAAGCACTCATGCCAGAACAACACACACTACCATACCACTATGATGTCATTTTATTGTGATTGCAGTTGATGTTGTTTGTGATTGATCTTGAAATATCTGACTGTAGAGGAAAGATGATGCAAATAAGTTATGCAAAGATAAGCGACCGTTTCTAAAAGACAAATTCATGTAAAAGTACGATTTTAACTCTACAGCTGAAAAAAAACCCACCAAACCCAGAAAGAAGTATATAGGCAGTTTTTATTGTTTCTTATTTGTCACACAAATCACAAATTCATGATCTTTCAGTGAAGATTTACTATAAACAATGAAAATACAGTGCTAACTCAGAATAAATACAAAACACTTGTAAGATGGAATCAATTAAAGCTAATCAGTTATTATCACCAAATGAGGAATAAATATTACATTTTAATTATTGGTATTAAATTATTATTTATTTTCTTTTACATGATTGACTTGTGATTTACATGTGATTTTATTGTCACATACATTCAAATTGTAAAGTAATTATGGAGAAATGGCCAGGGAAAACACAAAGCTTCATTGAAACACAGCAGTTTCAATGTCAATATGTGCAAATGACCACATGTTATATTCCAAGCATTAATTAATGGGTTTGCACAAGAACAGTGGCAGCCTGCTGGTGCTGCCCATCAACTGAGTCCAGTTCTTTAAATGTTGAACCACCATGCTAAGTTATGTTTCCTTTAAATTATGTGCTTATTTAAACCTTTTACTCAAGATGTGTCTTGTTTATTGTATTGGACACTGAAACATTTGAGATTATAGTGAAGTCTAAACATATTAGAAAACTATGAACCCCAGTATGCAGACTGAAGAGGGTATATAAAAGAACCATTACCTCATCACCAGTTAGTAAGCAAATATTAAGTAAACAAATCATAGATACTTCTACTAAATCACAAAAGGTAAAGTCAGATTTAGCTTTAGTGCCATTTAAGCCCCGAGTAATTTTTTCACCATGTACCCTGGCATGCTGTAAAGAAATAGGCCTAGCATTGCAAGAATCAGCAGAGCCACCACTATTTTGATGATCAACCACTTGTAGTTGTTGCAGACGAGGTATCGAATTGCCTTTAATGGACTGATGAACCACAAGAAGGTTGTATCAGGACGACTGTAGAACAAAAAGAGTAGCCAGTTAGAATACGAAGTTAAAGTGTAACGTTCATTTGACATCTTTAATTATTTTAGTTTAACGTTGCAGTATAAAATGCCAGTATAAAGTACACAGTGTAGCTGTTATTTAAGGAAAACAGTTAAGAATCTATAATGATATTTTGTAATTATGAACCTGCATATCCTAATATTGACTATTTATACAGCATGTAAATGCAAATGTAGAAACAATTATAGCACATGTTGAATAAAAACATAGAAAGAGTTTCTTATTGTTTCTTAATGTGTCTAAAAACCTCTCTAAGGTGAAGTATTTCATTATACAAGTGTAGAAATATCTAAATATTGGAGATAAAGTGTTTCTACTATGAATATAGTTACAATATAACCATTACATACAGAGAAATACTTACCAAAAAAAAAGTAGGATGCAAAAAATCCAGATGCAGGATGCAGAAATAAGTGTTCTTCGAGTAGCATTTTACAGTTTTTTTTACCCTTTTAATCCTAGTTACTCTGTGAATAACTGCTGTCTAATTTCACTTTAAGTAAAATTAATCTTCCTTTACAAATATGTATGCATGTTTAATATATTGTTGAGAGATATTAGAATCTTATCATTTTAAAACAATGTAAGTGCCTTTAACTCTAGCCCAGTATTTATGTACAGTATGAATGTTAGAATGTTAATTTATCATATTTTAACAAATAAACTCTGAATGGTTCCAAATGTTTTTAATAATTGTATAAAACCTTGTCTACTGTTTCAGTGATAAGTTTTATAATGAAGCATTTTTATGGAACATGTTTTGTCTCTTACTTGGGTTTCTCCAGGGGCTCTGGCTCATTCCGTCCCTCACCAACAGGACTTTTTTCAGCTTCTTCACCTGTCAGGAGGTGGAGTTCTGCCTCTACTTTCCCCTAAAATATGATTAAGACCTTACTGTCAAACTAGGCTTGAAAAAAACCCATTCGATTCAGTTTTTAAAACTTTTGTGAAGTAAACTATGTGCTCTGTACATACCGTGATTTCCATCTCATCATTTTCATCCCTGGCTATAAAAGGCCACCAGCCCTTAATTCTTTTCTGCTTGAATATGTTGACCATTGGCATGTCTTGTTCATTGAGAACCATGTCGAGAGTGCACTGTTTAGCTGTTTTCGCTCCACGAGGAAATCTGTTTAGGTCTAGTTCAATTGCACCTATATGGAACACAATTATAAATTATTTATAGTAACAATGGTTTCTGGTGAACACTGTGCAAAAGGTGACATGATATAGAGCTAAACAGGGAGTATCTCACCCAGGAAATCATCTGCAGAGAAATGATCTGCATCCCAAACTTGAAGATTGAGACGAGCAGGGATTTTGTACTCTGTCTCATCCCATGAAAACATAGACTCCTTCTTAGAGATGACAATTTTCTCTTCAGCCATTAGGTAATCAAAGGGGTAAATGAACCGCCAGTTAAAGTTACCCTCTCCTGTTAGGGAGTGGTAGTGGACATCTGTGTCCTGCTTGTCTTCTTGTTGTCCTTTAAGCCATCTGAAAAATGCATAAAATAAACTTATTTTAAGAAAAGTTGAGGCATGATTGTTGGTCATCATAACTGTTGGTACCATCATGTTGTTTACATTTTTGGTTACATTCATGACAGGAACACTGTTAATATTTATTACACAAGTTTCATTAGAACATAAGCTTATATCAAACACAATTTGGTAACTCCATTCAACCTCACCTGCATGTTTTTGACTGTGGGAGGAAACCCAGTGTAAACCCCACCAGGTATTGAACCCGGGACCTTCTTGCTTTGAGGTGACCAATTTATACATGATAATATACATTATTTTACATTATACTTTAAAATGATTTAAGTGTAGGACAAGGTTGAGTCCTCACAAAGCGCTGCATAAGAAATTAAAATATAAGAATATAGCTACAATGACTTAGAAGAAGTGGAATGAAAAAAACTGCAGCATCACCCACTGCATCAGGAAATAATACAACCGACTATTTTATGTAACGATGAGGCCATAAATCAATTTATGCACAATTATATCCAGCACCAGTTATCTGGGATTAAGCTCGAATGGTACAAGAGCCAACATCTGTCATGGTATGGGTTGCATCAGTACCAAAGATTATAGAGAAACAAGGCCATGGACTTTCAAGCATAAATTCCACTTGCACTTAACTTATTTGTGGGTGCCATAGGCTCAATAAACGTTTAAGAGGATTAATACTAAGAGAAAGAGTTTTGTATATCAATATTATAAAAAAAGGTTTTGTACCCTCTCACAAAGATATCACTGGACTTTTCTCCTGTGAATATATCATCATCCTCCAGAACAACTTCATCTGTATTCCATACTATCACCCTGAGTTCAAATCTGCCAAAAAGGTAAATAACACTTGAAACAGATTCATTACTTAGAATAATTAAGTGCATAAACATTATTCAAGACGAAAACATTGAGTATTGTTTGCACTCTACTTCTTTGGTCTTCGTGGTGAAATATCAAGAGCGGGTCCTGGTGCTGGCATATCTTTTGGAAACATGTCCACCCACATCTCAATTCTCCCCTACAAAATATACAGAATATACATTACTCATTATTTATGACCATTACACCACAACAATGACAAAAACATGTTTTGAGCAACTGACCTGCTCAATGCCCGGCTTATCAGGGTTGAGTAAAGGTCTCGTTTCTACATGTTCAGGAACAAGTTTGCAGCCCACTCGTGGAATTTCCTCCCAGTGATTAATAACTGCGAGAGCAAGGTGCTCATCTGTCTGTTTTTTAAGACCTGTCAAAAATATTTCAATTATTCATCATTAACCAATATTTTAACTATTAAAATAGTTTTTGATGTAATGGTAATATATGCCTGTGCTGTAATTTTAGCTTGTATACCACAAGGTCATATTGATGTAGTTGTTATAAGATGGATATCTTTTCTGCAGTGCTGGGAAAAATGACAAAATCTGTGTTTAATTTTTATGTGACTGCTATGTTTTTTTTAAAGGAATACAGAAATGTCGTCCTCCCAGAACTGATTCTGTTTCCTCAATGATTTATTGCTGCAAATAATTATGACATTGTCTTGATAATACACACCACTTTTAAGACATTTGCAGTTTTATGTCTAGTATTACTTTCAATGACAGCAATGTTAATAAAAGAAAAAAAAAGTAACATTGTAAATTTGCAGTTGTTGTAAATTCACAACAAGGGTTAAAGAAAAAAAACTCCATACCATTTTCATCCTCAATTTCAGTTGGTCCTGTATAAACTCGGTTTGCCACTTTCACTCTTCCTCCGGGACCATATTGGGGTGAATCTAATTTACCATCCTTACAGAGCTTTGATAGAATCTGAGTTGGCTTCATTGGATCTCTCCATACATTGTAGCCATGACTAACATGACAAACAAATAAAATGTATAAATATAAATATTTAGAAAAAAAAAAAAGTTTTAATACACTGTATTAAGTGTTTTTTTTTTACATTAATCTAATGTCATATAATTTAGTTTTATTATTTAATATAGAATACAATGTTAAAATATAAAAATATGCTGTTAACATTAACTAAATCTTTGGCTAACAATGTTTGGTTGAAACAGAAGCACTTACATTGCATAGCTTGATGTGACACCACATGTAGCCCTGTGCTTGCTGTAGTAACGGTTCTCAAGGTCAAGTTTTGTCTCCCCGATAAGATCATCGGTGCCAACCAAATCCCAGTCATAAATGGAAACAGTGAGAGTCGAGTCCATAGGAAATGTTGCCTCAATATCAAATGATCTAGGATTAGTAGGGAAATAAAGTTTATTAATAGCGTTGTTTTAAACCAAATACATATCTGGCTACATAATGAAACATGTCATAAAAACGAGTAAATGTTTATGTTTATTTACATAGATATAATTATCACCATGAACTTACTTGCCAAATAAAGGATTTAGTTGTTTAGAGATGTAGTTTTCTTTGTCTTTGATCTCTGATTTTCCTAGCTTAATGGCGATATATGGATCTGCTTTTCCATTTATATCTGCAGGGTGCAGGTCTGTAGCCTAGGACAAATTCAGATTAGTTAGGATTTGAAATTTATGAAAGGTGATTACCAAACATTGTGTATAATTAATTAACTGTAATTTTACAATGTAAATATGTTCTTTCATCTGTTCATACATACCCGTATTACATAAACTCGAACTAAAACACTGATAGGGTCATTGTGTGGAATGTTTTGAAACATGCCCATGTTGGAATCAATTCCCATTTCTCGAGACATATCATCTGATACTTTGTACATACACAGGGAGCCCTGCAATAATAAAAATCCTGTTTTACACTTAAATTCTTCAGTGCAAACTTAATTATTTACTGTCCTTACTTTGAATTTGCCAATAAGTCTGTCCTCATCTAATGTAGTTTGTTCATCATCATCCCCACTCTTTCCTCTGTAAAGGTTAAATGTGTGGAGCCAGTCCTCAAAGTAGTTAAATTCATTCTCCAGCTCTCTGTTGTATACCTATTAAGAAACAAAGTAAATTGATCTTAAAACCCCTGCTAGTCTAACACCCAAAGCTTGTATTTATGACATAAAGTTGAGAAAAACCATTGAAACCACCCCCACAGAGACACCAACAACCATAATCACCGCGAAGGCACCCACCATTATAGCAAACCTAAAAGTGCTGGCTGATACTAAACATACATTATCATAAATTCTATACACATCACCATAATACATTTAAAGCAAGGGGTTAAATAGTTCTTTCATTTTTCTGAAGATCATAGGGTAGAAATTAATTTGCAACTTACACTATAAACAATAGTCTACCCTTTACCTTCAGCTCTTCAATTTTGGGCTTTTTCTTTTCAGGCAATCCCTCCCCTGGCATTGCTTTGTTCTTATCCTTGGCTTTTCCCTTTTTCTTTTTGTTTCCTTTTGCATCAGGCTTGATATCTATTACACAGCAGTCATACAAACATTACGGTTCTTTAATAAGTTTCTGTACAGTATCTTCGGAATAATCTCAACAAAGTAAAGCTCAGTACTAGAGTTTTGTCCATCTGCATTAATTGATTCATTTCAGCCTGTTAAACATGTAGTAGATTAGGGTGTCTGACTACTTACGTCAGCAGGAACACAGTAATATGTATATATTACATCTGAGTAGTACAAACAACCTTACATTTACATCTTGTATTTACCTCCATCTGCATCCAGTTCTTCTTTTTCTTCTGCATCGACTTTTTCAGCCTCCTGTGCTTTTATTATCTACAAAGAACAAAACAAATATAATCTACTCAAAATATCATCTAGATTTCAAAAAAATTAAAGCAACATGTTCATTATAACTGATTAATGAATACAATTCATCTTTACCTCCATGAGTGTTTCGATTGATGCAAAGTACTTAGACCACCAGTCCAACACGCTCTCATCAAGCTGTTCCTCCTCAACCTCTTCCCCTTTCTTCCTCTTCTTCTTTCCTTTACCATCTTTGTCATCATCAGACTGTTTTTAAAGAGAAAACTATAAACGTCACACAATTGCTATATACTACGAACCATGTTTTTTGTATCTGCTTTTTAAAACTAAAATATGTTTTACCTCAGGTAACTTTTACATAATCCTAAATGTTTAATATATTTTTATTTACAAAATTTATTTTGGGATATGTTTGAAGTAAGCGCTTATGTTTAATTGGAACTCAGGTGGCACGGTGGTAAAATACACTACTCGCCCACTGCTACTGAGATCTGAGGGTTCAATTTTAGTGGTGCAGTTGGCCAGTTGGGTGTGTACACAGACATGTTTTGAGGTGCACTTGTTGGTGTCCTATCAATGTCAGTTCCAAATATGAATGAAAAGGTAGGACGGGGGTTGTGTCAACCATATACAGCCCAGAATTATCTTTAAAATGTAGCAAGATTTGAAAATGAATAATTTCTTTAGTTTTAATATTTGCTATAATCCTGAGAGATTATTTAATATACCATTTCTAAAGTAAAACTTACCATGTCTATTTTAACAACTGCATCAGATGCCTGTTGGGGGAAAATTACAATTAAAAAAATCAGTGTGCTATTTGTATATTTTGTGTATTGAATTGAGTGAATAAAAGTTAGTAGTTAATGCACATTATCTGAGACATACTGAGTCCAGTTTGACCATTGTCTCCATCTTCTTTACTGCCGGCTCTGGTTCAGTATTGATCACTATTTCCTCTGTAGATTAAATTCAACATTTCATGATATATAAAATAGATTTAAACATAAGTTGTACATACAGTGAAAAGGCTTTGATACAGTGTCCAACAATTGTAAATGACTCATTTAAAGGCAAATAATCTAAGTAAAACTTTATTTAGACATTGAGTACTCACCCATGGTAGACCAGTTGTTGACAGTCTTGTCTGTTGGTCTGTAGATAAACTTGCGCAGTGAGGTGACAGCATGAGAACCAACTAATGTGTAACGTCCAAAAGCTCTGCAGTCCACCACTCGAATGTTTAGGGGAGGATGGAGAAGCTCATTCTCAGGAAGATCCTATAAAATGAGAATGTTGTGGTAACTGAATTATTTAATAAAATGCTATTTTTACTACAACAATTATATCAACACATAACAAAACCTAGCATTAATTCGCCTATGAATGTCTATACGTGTGAGCAAGTGTGCGATCTATATTGAATTTTAATTGTCATTTAAACATACCACTTCAAACCACTTGACCAGGGTGCTAAAATTGGGATTTTTATTGTAGTTAGCAATCAGAGCAGATTGAATCCCCTTTCCAGCACATTCGATGTCTACACGGGGTCTGTCAACTTGAGCGAGGTTTACTCTCTTTAGGTCCCTTAGACCCCAAAACAAAACCTGTGGAGACACAATGAATTTTAACATGCTTGTTTGGTTACACTGTGTGTTAACTTCACATTACATCATTTGCTTATTTGCATGTAAAGAAGAATTTTTTACCTCAATGCGGTATTTGCTCAGGACTGGTCTGATGCCTATAGGAACGGGTAGTATCGGACCACGGTCCATATCTGTGGGTCCGTCTATAGGAGGAAGATCAGCCGTTCCACCTGGTCCTATCTGAAGTTGTTGTTATAAATAGATTTCTGTTATCTTAGATTGCTTGACTATAATTCAAATACTTGATGTACTGATGTAATGTTACCTGCAGCAGTTCGAAAGCTGCAAGCATTTCACCAGCAGTGCAGTTTCCTCTGTACACCTGGTAATATTCTAGCTGAGGAGGAAATCGTGGTGGCCCATAATGCTCGTCTGACATCTTTGTTATTGGCTTTGCAAAAGTTCTTCCCATGAAATCAGCTTTGCCCTATGTCAAAATATCAGAATTAACTTTTGCAGAATTAACAGAGAATCTTAACAACTAGACAGACAGATAGACAGACAGACAGACAGACAGACAGATAGATACTTCATTGATCCCAAAAGAAATTAAAAGTGTCACGTTTATTTGCTTACCATACTGTCCTGATCATAGATCTCAATTACGATAATTGGAGGGTCATCTCTCAGTTCACTGGCCTCACCAAACAGCTCAACATTGTCAAATACTAGAAGCTGATCCCATGTTGGACAGAGAGTCTCATTGACAATCTGAGAAGCGAGTATCATAAGATGAATTTTTAATTGGATAGATTTAGTAAACAATTAACAGATATTTTTAAGCATTCTCTATGATGGAATTGTGATTGGTACGAGATTCAGATTACTATGGCATAATTCCCAAGCAGATGGATTAAATTTTGTGCAAAACAAATGTGTACAGTGTAGTGCCTGAAATAAGCACGTCTGTGTTTCTGCATCTGGATTTTGAATACAAATTAATACTGTGCAGTACTGTATTTACAAATTGTAGGTGGCTTAATTTCCAGTGTGTATTAACTAGTC
>JAYDZG010000011.1:15524214-15540099 GCA_034509265.1 Microcambeva bendego
CCTGAAATAAGCACGTCTGGATTTTGAATACAAATTAATACTGTGCAGTACTGTATTTACAAATTTTAGGTGGCTTAATTTCCAGTGTGTATTAACTAGTCTGAATTAATTTATTTGTGGTGTGTAGACTCTTACCTCAGTGACCTGGCTGTGAGTAGAGAAGAAAACTCTGGCAAATGGGTCTGACAGACCTGTGCTGTCTGCTGCAAACAGACTCCTTGCTTGGTACATGTGTACCCTCAGCTGGAAGACCTGTTTCACTGTTACATTAAAAATAATGAAAACAACAATATAGTTACATAGTATTTTACCATAACATTTTTATGGTACATGTTACATTTAAGTTTATTTTACTTGTGTAGATTAGGCTGATAGGTGGTGATGAGTGCATGCCAGGCCCCTTGACTGCCTTGTTTTCCTCAAATCCATTTGGTAGTCCATTTAAAAAGTCTTTGCGATGCTTGTTTAAGCCTAGCCAGAGGTACATTTCTGTCTTGGCCTGCACAGTCCAGCCTGCTGGCCCAAAGCTTTTTTTACCTGGGAGCTAAAGAAATGTATTATAGAATTATTGCTGTTTTCATTGAGAATAATACAACCTTTAAATGTACATTACACCACAGTGGATTTTATTTGCTTTTTCAGCTTTTATCAGACACTTTTTATCCAAAGCAATGTATAGTACTGTGACTGTAATATGTCTGAGCAATTGACGGTTAAGGGCCTTACAGTGGTAATCTAGCATTGGTGAGGTTTGAACATTCAACCTCCTGCTAGTCCAGTACCTTAACCACTATGCGACAACTAGATTAGATTAGATGTTACCTTGAAGAAAATGGTCTTGACTTTTCCGCAGTCTTTCCCAGTTTCCTCCTCAATGTTAGAGAAGAGAATGTCTTTTGAAGGCACTCTAGCATAAGCAATGCGCTTTCCATTGCTTACCATCCAAATGTAAACATCTGGAACACTGTGTTGAGGCTGTAAGTAAACATATTATTATAAGGTTAGACCAATAAGATCAAGTTTATGTCATGCATATAAAAAATTATTTTAATACATTTCCATATTACCTCATCAGACAAGAATCTCAATTTCTGAAGGAAGTTTTGTGTCAGTTTGACCTTATCCTTGACAGTTTTCTTTTTCACCTGAGATCGCATTGCTTTTGCTTGTGTGCCCATGTTTTCCTTAGGGTGTAAATCAAATGCTTAGAGACCATCCCAAAGAGAAACAAATACAATATGAAATCTAAAAGTCAGTTATAAAGAACGTACCAGCTCCCACATGCATAATTTAACTTTCTCCCGGTCCAGCTTTGTTAACCCTATCTGGGTTTGATCCTTGTTTGCCAGTGCTAGGAAATTACTGAAAGATAGTAATATGTTTAAGATGTTGATCCGATAAGCTGAATTGGAAGGATTTAAACATAATTTTATACAGTGTTTATTAGGTACAGGTTATACAGGTTTGTTAGGCCAGGTGTGCCCAGTTCTATTCCTTACTATCTTACAAGTGACTAGTTTTCCTACTGAAAGACATCACTAATTTACCAGGATTTGTAGCAGTGTACAACAGGAAGGTCACTATTCCAGGACTTAGTTGACCATACAAACTTAAACATTATTGGTTCAAACCTGCAGCTATTGGTTAATTCCTCCAGAACACCTCTGAGTCTGCGCTCTGGAAAAGCTTTCTCAGTTTTAATGATCTCCTGAACATCATTCAGCCCCTCTTCCTTTGTACAAAGAAAACACAAAATACACAATCAAAGATGTGTATGTATATTCATTATTACAATCATCTGGTATCAAGTGGTATCACTTACCAATTTGTCTGCAATGTGATCGATTATGTTGGAATTGTATTGTCTTCTTCGTTGGTCCTGCCACCAGCTTTTTATGTAAATGCATGGCTTTCTCTCAAAATATGGGAGGTGAAAATAGTTTCTGCGGAATTATAAATATCAATTACAGACTCTTTTTCAAATGCATGAACTCTTTAAAAAGTCACTACATGCAGAAAGATGAGAAAGGTAAAGTAGAGAAAGTGGAGAGCGCTGGACATTTCTTGAGTTTCACTAGGTAAATTCACACACCTGTCAGTGATGACTGGTTTCATTGGTGGAGTAGTGGAGACTAATGATAGATGTCCATCAGTCTCCACTTCTTCATCACTGGAGGCTTGGATTAGTTCAGACTCCTCATCACCTTCACCTTTTTTTGACTTCTTCATTTTTGGTTTGGAGGGAATATCGACCTCACTTCCATAATTTCCTATATAGGAATGGATGATGGAACACATTTTTTAACTTTTCTATTCATTCTGTCTGATCTTAAATTGTACATCTTGAGTTGTACTTTACCTATTGTAACTTCAAAATTAATTGGCTTATCACCAATCTTCCGGTCAATCATGGTTGCTTCCAGAAATGCACCAAACAGAAAAAATTCATCAATCTTTCCCGTGGCATTCTGTAATTTGGCATGAAAACAAAAAACATATTCACTTTAACCCTTACTTATTGAGTATAGTTGTACATATAAATAAACATAAATGTGTTTCAACTCGTGTACATTTTGGATTACACAGAGGCATCACACAGACCTGGAAACAGTTTTGCTTTTATTTCCCAATTTATATGATTACTACACTAATACATTAGTACTTTGTAAATGTCTACAATTGAACATTGTCTCAACGAGAATGTATTCTTATGAAATATGTAATGGAGAATATTTTTTTATAAAATAAGTGTCAATAATTTAAGATGATGTCCCAGGTATGTGATCCATGGCTATCTTACCTCAGAAATGTTGGGCACCCCTTCTATTTGAACCTCAGTAGAGCTTGATATCTCTGGAGATGACGTGTCCAATATCTCCATGGCCAAGCTGATCAGTAGACGGGCCCGAAATGAAACCCCCTCTCCCAGTCCCTCATTCAGATCCTGATACTCATCCATCAGTGTGTAGCTCCGTGTTGAGCCATACATGTTTACCCAGGCCGGCCCCAGTGTGGGGAGAAATCCTGATAAAAATAAAAGAACAGATTATTTTATTTCATTCAATTTTTAAAGTGTATTACTAAGTAAGAGTATGACTAGTATAGCAGCTAGGTAAAACATATACACAAGCAATTAACCCTTTATAAATAAATGCAGCACTACAGAGTTTTAACACTGCATATCTAAAAGTGGCTTGAATTTACATGATCAAAATAACCAAATGTTAGCTGGAGTTGTGTAAAGCACACCATATTTGGACTATGGAATAGAATAGAATGCAATGGAGTAGTTTAAAAATATAGTGCTAATCCATAGTGTTCCCATAAGAGAAGAACTGTTATGGCAGCAAATATGGGCCAATGTTATTTTAAATTCAAATTAGATAACACATACATAACACATTTGACACATATTTTAATAGTATAGTTTTATCAGAAATAAAATAATTTAAACACTCAATCACTGCATACAGTGATTTAAAAAATTACATATTTACCTTTATCACCATCATTTGAGATCTTTCGAAGGTCAATGAAATGTGTTCCCAGTGCCACATCGTTTACTTTGTCTGCATCTCTTATTTGGATCTTCATGCGCTTGCACAGTGGTGGAAATTGTTCAGTAAAAATGATCTGTTCATTCCAGATTGGTTCATAACAACTCTTCTGGACATTGGTTTTGCCCTAGAAAAGTCCAAAATATATAAACTCACAAATAAAAGCGGCGTTAGCATTTTTTCAAATTGATTCCCAACACCAACATTGCAGTGACACCCACCCTTCCAGAGTAAAATGATCTTGTTCCCTGCAAATGTATTGCTAGTGCACATGCCTTAACCAGTCAATTTTATAAACAAAGAAAGCTTACCTTTTGACCTGCAAAATGCACCTGAACATATGGGTCCAGCAAATCTTTATTCTCTCCAATAAAGGCCTTTTTTACATTGGCCATAATGCTGGTGTTCATCTTGGGTAGGCCTTCAGCTCTATAAATCTTCACATAGAATCGAGCCCACTGACGATCAGCAGGAACTCCTTCTGGTAGCAGGAGGTTACTGGAATAAAACAATAGAACAAACATTGATGAGCATGCTTTTAAGTAATTTGACAATTTGTTTGTTGTGCACTTTGTTTAAAAATAATTCTTTATACCCTTCGATATCATCCTCGTCAGTTTCGTTGGCTTTGTGTGGAGTTTTGATATTGTCACCCTTCGTAACCACAGCGATGTCACATTTTACATATCCTTTACACCCTGCAGTGATGTCATCAGGATCACACAGAGCAGCCCATTTGTGGTAAAACTGATGATCTGTGAAGAAAAAAATACATGTTTTTACATGGGCGACCTTAGTAATTGTCTGCACATTGTCTGGCCAAATTGGCCATACTGTAACACAAATATTGAGTGAGATAAGAAAACATCAACACTAATGTTTTTGAGGGAAGTCTCTGAAAGTTTTTGAGTGGCCCAGCCAAAGCCCAGACTTAAACCGTAGTATACATTTGTGGAGAGATCTAAAAGTAGCAGGTCTGACAGAGCTTCAGATGATCTGGCATCTCTTGTATAACGCTGTGGTTGTCTGTCTGTCATCATTATAGATTTTTTGAGAGAGGAGCAAGTGCCATTCCAAGTGCCATGTTCTCATGAAATATGAATCTTGACTTCATGGTCGTTTACTTCTGTCCTTGGCAGCATTAACATTGTGGGTCCAGGAATAAGTTTGGTCACAGGCTTTCATCATTTGCTACCAATATTGGCTTTATAGCTGTAGTGCAAAAACTATAGCTATAGTGCAAAACTTCAAAAGGAAACCTGAGTTGAGGTGTCTAAGCATTAAATTTAAGTTGTTTCAACAAGATGAAAGTGATTTGGTTGTTACCCGGTTGTGAATAAACTGTTCCCACATCCATCTTGAAGGACCCAACCATTGTTCCACTTCGCAAAAGGTTTTTAGAGTGGATTACCTAAAAGAATATTACATTGAGAATAGGCTTCATTTTCATCAGGACATTTAAACAGCATCTTATTGAGTTAAAAGAGAACTTACCGACACCTTCAGGACCTTATCAAACATGACATCAGGAGGAACGTGGAACTCGAAGACAAAGTACTAAAAAAAAGTTTCAAACCATTTTTTGAATGTTTTGTGATTATTGTAATTTCACAAATCATGGCATTTAGTGTTTTAAATAGCCAATATTACCTCATTGTAGTAAGGGCAGTTGGTTGACTCCTTCATTGAGGTGTACTTCTTTTCATCTCCAATTTCAACACAGACTACTGGATCCATGTTTAATCCTACTAGCTGTCTGGCCTCAATAACAGTTACACTAACCTGAAAGAATTAATAAGCCTATTAAGGAGCAGAAACTCTTAAAATTTATGTCGAGCATATACTAGTTTGCAGCTTTTAAATGCAAGGTAAAAACAAAACTGAGTCGGAGTTTAAATATGTACATTCTATTATTTTATTACCTGCCCCAATATCTCATCAGTCTAGCTAATCTGAATTTCTCTTTTCAGTTACCCATTGCAGAGATTGAGAAAAGTTGCAGATTTTTATATGCCCTGATGCTTCATTCAAGGCCACACTTGTGCAACAGCGGTAAAACCTCATTTAGCATGAAACAATGTAGGTTCTGTAATAAAAATGTGACACCCCATCTCAAACTATAGTGTGTGTGTGTGTGTGTGTGTGTTTGTGAGGGTTTTATTCACTGTTCATGAGAGGTATGCAGTGAAATTTGCCTATAATAAAGTATAAATAATCAATTATCACATACTTGGAAATCCATCAGCCTTCCAGCACTAGGTTCAATCTTGATGTCAGGCTTAGATCTAAAATAAATTAAGCACATCATGCACATATTTATAAAACTTTCATCATCCATATAATACACGAGTGTGAGTAAATAGGTGTCCACCTCTTGTTAGAGACATTAGTTGTTACTGCAGTAACTGAGGCAAGTGAGATGGTGTCAGGATCTGGTCCTCTGCCAAACCTTCTGTCCAAATCCTCAGTCTCCAGAATGGCCGGCTCATCTTGAATTACACATTATCATAGTGATGAGTCATTGTAATTATCTTAACAGGTGTTTAAAATTAAAAAGGATACATTGTATTTTTTTGTAATAATTTGCTCACAAATTTGTAGGCATTTATGTAATACTTGGTTCACGTTTCTTTCACTTGTTGAATGTGTTCTGTTATCATAAGTGATGACAGTGTTTTCTGTAAGGCTTGAGAAACCTACTTTATGTAAATGCCATGACCAGTCACTGAAATGGTGACATATAAATTGCTTTTTGTTGATTCACATTTGGCAATGACAAGTAAGTATCATTAAGTATTCAAAATTGCATTATTTTCTGCTGATATTTTGATATTGCAGTTCTCACCTTGGCCTTTCCCATCATCCTTTGAGCCACGCAACTTTGCACGCTTCATATTTCAAAACTGATATGATTCCTTCTTCTGCTAGACAGAAAAGAGAAATTTCCTTAAATTTAGTTACTTGTATCCAGTGAACAGTGAACACAAAAATACATTTAATGTAAAATGTAACTGTTTGATCCATTAAACAGTTACAGACAGACATTAAAACAATACAACTAAAAAGTAATAAGAAGTAAAAACAGTTGAACTTCTATAAAATGTATCATATTATTTTTACACACCTTTCCACTGTGCCATATCAGGTACTGCTGCATAGCAAACCTGGTATCTTGTGATAATTTGGCCTTAACTGGGCTTTAATAATTAAAATGAATGACCTAAATCCATCAACAATGAAGGGGATACATTTCAAAAGCTTTGTTGAAAATTTCAAAAGCTTTTCATTATAATAATGAGCTCCACATTAACTGATTGCTGGTAAATGCCATGTATTAGATCTACACTGACAAAATAGCATGCTTATTATACATTTTGTATGTTTCCATTGAAGGGGAATACTAAATATAGATTTCTAACAACTTGCTTTGCAGTTAGGATTCAAAAATACCGCCGTGAGGAACAGTGGGGTTCATAATGTCTTATGAGTAGGTAAAAACTTGTGTATTTAAGGATGTCTGTTTAAACAGTTCCAGTTTAAACAGATAAATTATTCAGGATAATTTCTACACTTGCTATGCTAAGTAGATAATTAGTTAATAACAGGTCTAAAAGGAAAAATGTAAAGAACAATCATATATAATATGCATGTCATATAAACAGCTTATTTAAATAATTAATGTACAGTTAAAAAAATCTATGCTATTTCCATTTGATTGTTGGAACATTTTTACTTGAATTATGGTAAAACTATTTTGCTAAGTATAGTTCAGAATATGTTTCTGTTAACGCATCAGGTTGCAAGAAAGTGCAGCAAATTGTAACATGGAATACAAAGCATCATGCAAAAAGTAAATTTAAAAAAACCTACCATACAAGGGGTCAGATCATCAGTTTTCAGAGGATCTAGATGTAGAAAAAACTTTTATGATTCCAGTAAAGATATTTTCATAGACATAGTCAATGTTAAATCCCTTAACAGGACCACAAAGGCCCCAAAAGCGAAGTAAGCCAAAAAGAGTTTGGTTGGTTTCAAGGCTGGAGTTGGGCGGGAGAGACATGATATACCATTTAATAGTTTATGAGAAGTGAACCCGAGACACTGGTAAAGAGAACTAGATCCTCAGCAACATCACTGTGGACTAATAATGACCATATATCTTTCAACAAACACCACAACATAGAATAACTTTTGGAATAAACTCATCTAACTATCTTCAGCATTAGATTAACCCTCGTTTTTGCACGTTGTGTTAATTAAAGGGAAAGAATTGAAGAATTAAATAACTACATAAGTAATGTATGTAAATGTTATATAAATACGTATTGGTTAAAAATGTGCCTGTTTTAAACTGTATGAAAGATTTCACACAATAATTATGGGTAAAGTGAATAATTTCTTTTTTTACTATAGTGATCTGAAAACAGTAGGAACAGTTAATAAATAAATGATGAGCAGAAAACAGCACGGCACTCATATCTGTTCCTTCTCTGTGACCAAATTGTGTAAAACATGACATTAAAATCATAATAATTAAGTAAATAAACACATAATCTTGAGTTTAAATGAACACAGCTTGAGTTCCTCTGTTGTCAGGTCACGAGGCCTCAAAAGAGATGGGTTTTTATTTTTTAGCATTTCTAATTTTTGTTAATTTTACTTTCCATACATTTAGCTACTTTTTGTATGTTTTAATTACTATTATTATTGATGATGTACAGACAGAACCCCTCTATTAGAGCCTGCTGTGAGTATTTTTGCTAAGTACAAACAATAGCTTGTGACAAAGTGCACGTTTGAGTGGGACCTGATAGTTGTTCCATTTTTCTTTTGCAATTAGGGGTTGCCACAACATCACATTTTTTTTCTATCCTACTATTTTAAATGTAAGTATGTGTGTATATAGTCATGAACTTTTTATCACAGTGCATTTGACCAAAATGAGCAGTGTTGTTTTTTTCTATAAACTAGAATAATAATTCTAATAGAACAATACTACTCATTTTGGTCATACTCATAAACATATATTATAAATCTAAAAAATATAATGTTAAAGTGGTTTGGAGTAAATGAAGAAATTTAGAGTAATTACAGCTGGATCTGATATAATAGCTCGTAACTCTTAAAAGATTAGCACAACAATAAATTGGTGGTTTGTTGTAATGGAAAACATTGATCAGCTTTTGTGTTACAGGCTGTAACTACTCTTATTTCAAAACAAAGGCAAATAGTGTCCTGCTTCAATAATTCAATTATTCTTTGGTTGCAGCTGGGATGTGGGACCTTCCTTGTCCACCCAAAATGGTGTCATGTGTTTCTCTGCTATTTAAAGTCTTTAGCAACCGTTCATGTCTTTGGTTGCCCAATGAAATAATAAAAACTTCTCCAGTTACTCGCTTTCTCTCAGCTGTAAAACCCTCAACACAATTTGTATAAAAAATCTAATGTCAATAATGTAAATTAACTAGTGTGTATTGTCATTGTCACTTTGCAGCACAATTTAGCACTATGACATAGGTAGCTATTCTTTTGAAAACCTAAATACTGATTATCTCATTAATAAGACATGGCATTTGTAAGTAATCTGGTTAAGGCTAATGTTGCATGTATCCAATGAAATGTTGTCTTTCATTTTTAATGGCTGTTCATTATTGCTTCATGCCTTCATTAGATGAACATAAGGAAACTATTACAAGGAAACTAAATTAATTTTATATTTAGCTTCAAACAGAAAACTTTGTCTTAAGCTTCTTTTTGTTGTAGCTAGTTTGATTATTTGATCTATATTTTAGCATCCATGCTGCTTTTTATTGCAACTTGTTTTAAGCTAAACTTCATTTTGTGGGTATGTGTTACCCTGAAAATACTTGCCACAATCGACCACTCTTGAAATAATCAATTATGTCTTTATGGAGACACCTGACCTGCCATTAACCTAGCTGAAGAATCCTGACCTAACCTAATTTACCACAGTTATCTGAGCTCTACATTTATCAATGCCTTAAATGTTTCACATTGTTAAATATTTTATTTAATTGATATAACAATTGAGTTTCAAGATGTAGGTTTCCTTATTGTGTATTTGTTATACTGTTTTAGTTCTGAAGAGACTATAGTGTGCCTAAATGCTAGGTTTAGTATGATACTTCTGCTGAAACCCCTAACTGCATTTTAGCTGTAACATCCTGCCTTTAATTACCTGACAGCAGGCAGTGGATGGACAGAACCAGTCTTCTGTAGTCACCCCCTGTGCAGCTTGTATCCAGGTCAGCACCTCATTGCTGTTGCCAGTTCTTTGGTGAAACATTTACTCTCTCATGAGTATTTAAAGAGGACATATTATACTCTTTTAAACAAGTTATACTAGGTATATGGGGTATACAAAACATGTTCATGAAGTTCTGCATGGAATTACTCTCATATAAAGAGATTTTTACAGTTGTATTCTTGCCAGGATCAGTCCCTATAAGTGAGCCAAGGGCTCAGTCACTTTTATGCAAATAAGATGTTGCTGGCCATGCCCCAAACATCCCATGTTTATGCTGAGCATTTACCTTTACATTACATGTTACATGTACCACAAAACAGAGGTAGTTTTTCTGGTAGGTGTAGGATCTTAAAGTAAAGCGGTTCTGTTTGTACAATCTTGAGGAGAAAAAATTGTGAAATCTGGTACAGATGCAAAACCAAAATGGTAAATATTCAACTAATGTAGTGGGTGGGGCTCAGGTTGACCGGTGAGGAGAGGTGCCAGCCGTCTTCTATGCAAACATTATGCATATTTCCCAATTGTGACGTGTTAAATGGGGACAAATAAAAACAGCTTGTTTCATCATATGATTCCTGAAAAATCTTTTAACTGACTGACAGAAAATTGATGGATGGGAAAAGGTGAGAGGCACAGAAAGCTCTTCAGAAGCCCTTGCACCTTTGTTCATGTGCAAAATCAATTCATGTTATAAATTAGAAAGGCTAATCTTATTAGCATTTCTTTTTGCCAGATCTGAAAAACTTTGGTCTTGTGTAGTACACCCTACCTGCCCTCTGTTTACCTGTGCTGCCTGCATATAATTTAGTAGTATAGAATAACTAATACTTAAAGCTTGTTATGCATTACATGGTGGGCTGTCACTCGTATCAAATACTCAGTATAAACTTCAGTTATGGTGTGCGTTAAGCCTGCTGCTAGATGATTATCCAAATCTACACAATGGCACCATCTGCATTGTCAACTAGTGGACCCATAGCATAAACTGATACCAGGCTTGCAATCTTATATGGGCACCACCGAAAGCCGTAATCCTGATCTCTTTATGCCCCAGTGGCTCTCTGTCTGTTCTTGCTGATTGTAATCTAATATAACATCATGTCACTGTGGTAGTTTCTGTGTCCTTTCTGAAGATGTAATATCTTTATCTTATCACTGCTGGTAACATTTAACCTAACCTTATTAGATGTTTCAACCAAAAGTGACAAAAATGTGACGAAACACAATTTAAATAATTTAGGGTGCGTGACCTTGGTAAAGGGCAAAATAATAGCAACCTGGAAATGGTAAGGCTTCAGTCCTAGAATTGACATTCGATTTACTTGTCCTGTACCTTAGCCACTGGGGTACCAAAGTTGCCATGAGGAACAACATTGTTGCAAAATTTAAAATGCACCCAATAATTCTGATGCAAAAACAAAACGATTCATCTAATAGTTATGAAAGTTTGTATATAAACTAATTCCGGGAAATGTGATCGCGGTTTCATTTATTTGTATCTAACTCTCTGTAAAACTGCATTGTGACAATGTTTGTCAAAAGCGCCATCCAAATAAAATTGACTTGACTCTACGTATTTATTCCCAGACCTCTTAAAACAGGAAGTCTAAGTGTGCTCATTATAATAACCCAAATGTAGAAACTTAACCAACAATTTATTTAAGATTAATATAAATACATAGACCGTGTCCTATTTTAACAGGTCAATGAAGTTGACATGAAATGTGACCACAGTTTCTTTAATTTGTGGTGTTACCATGGTGCCATATCTAATGGACATTTTCAGAAATGTAATTTATAACAGGTTAGAACTAACTGGTGCATTTACACGCTCAATGTCTGTGTGGCTTTTCTCTGGTTTTGAAAACATGCCAGTAGGTGTAACTGCTGTTCTAAATTGGGCAGGTATGTGCAAGCGAGTGAATAAATGAGTACCCTGTGTTTTGAGATAAATTCACACCGTGTCCAGGTGTGTGTATTATATCTTGAGTCCAGTGCTTGTGACAGCACCCATGCTTGTGTGTAAAATAACATTTTTTAAATGCTTTTGAGCTCCTAAAAACATTATTTGTTTATTATGAAAAGTCTTACAGTTGATTATCTGTTATTTTCACAAATTAGTTTATTTAAACAAATACACTACAAGGTACAAAGTCAGCTTTTGATATTTTATTTAAAGAACATGACGTATTTGAGCCATTATGTAGACAAGTTACATTTCAAACAATTATTGGCAGGTTTCTTTTAAACAGGCTTGTAGTCCAGCTTAGATTCTAGTTTCTTCGAGTCTGCCACTTTCCTCACAGCTTTCATGAAGTCCTCCTGAGTTACATACTCATGATCAGCTCGGATAGCAAACATGCCTGTAATAATATAAACAATTATAGGGAGTGATGCACCTCATTAACTTTTACTTAAACCATATCAACACAAACATGTACAAACCTGCTTCTGTGCAAACGTTTCTTAAATCGGCACCATTGAATCCGTCTGACAGCTTTACAATAGCTTCATAATCTAAGAAAAAACACATGGATGCAAAAAATGTAACTGTATTACTCTGTATTACTGTTGTAACTCACAATTTGAGATTCATATTTATTTGTTTATAACATTTTTAACATCCTGTTAAAATGATGGGGGGGCAGAGCTCCCAGAGGAAACACAAAGAGAGAACACATAAAGAGGAATCACAATGCTACCCACTGAGCCTGTGTGTCACATAAGACTTAAATAGAAGTATCACAGGCCGACAGTTGTAGAGCCGGCATTAGTTACCTATGTCTCCATGCTTGGTGATGGGACCAGAGTGGATCTTCAGAATGTCTAGTCGACCTTGTTCATTTGGCAGTTCAATATCTGTCAGAGAAAACTCAGTTAATTTCTTAGCAATAATTTACTACTGGAGTTAAATTTACTGAACTTGACACAAAACTATATAAAAACACTGTAAAAGAAACCCTCACGGATTTTACGATCCAATCTGCCTGGACGTAGCAGAGCAGGGTCAAGTGTATCAGGGCGATTTGTGGCCATGATCATCTTAACTCTGTGTAAAGTGTCAAAACCATCCATCTGATTCAGAAGCTGCAGATAAAAAGGACATAGGGAAAATGTAACATTAGTACACTAGAAGGTTAATGATTTACAAGAAGGGTAAAATGTTGCAGACCTCCATTAAGGTTCTCTGTATTTCTCGGTCAGCTGATGTTCCTTCGGAGAACCGCCGACCACCTGCAGAAGAGAGGCGATTCAGTACATTGCTGCTAATACGTATGTAGAGTAGTGTTTTAAGGATAAACATAATACTGAGTAATTCTTTTATGTAAATACAACTTAACAAGAGTGAGTGTTTTACAAAACCTGGAAGTTCAAAAACAGACAGTTTACAGTTAGCTATGGCAGTAATGCCAGCCTGAGTTAAATGATCAAAGAATTTTCATTGTTAACAAAATAATGTCTGACTGCAATACTAAGTAGAAGTGTGTCATTTTAACATGTTATAGGGGCATGGTACTTTATTACACTGTCCCAAATCCACACTGAGATTTCCCACAAACATGAGTGACAATTTTATTTAGTGAAAAAAAATGCAGTTTAAAATGTGACTTCTCCTAAACCTTTTTACCGATGGCCTCTCAACAGTTTAGATACAAAGTTAGATAAAAAGACCACAGCTGAAACCCGTCACAACCTATAAGTACTCCCTAGTTTATTTTACATACAGCATCATGTGACAGTTTTTAGAATAACACCACCTCTGCTATTCATCTTGGTGTTTTGAAAAGCACAGATCATTACCGATAGCATCAATTTCATCCATGAAGATAATGCAAGGTTGGTGATCCCTGGCATAGTTGAACATTTCCCTGATCAGTCTAGCACTTTCACCGATGTACTTGTCCACAATGGAACTGGACACCACCTGTTATAGAAACAGTCAAAATGACATTCAATTCATTATAGAGCAAAATATATGATTATTTAGAAACACAGAATATTCAAAATACACAGAAAAATGAGAATCTTACCTTCAAAAAATTACAGTCTAGCTGGCTTGCAACTGCTCTTGCAAGCAATGTTTTACCAGTCCCTACACAAGCATAAAACATATAAAATAAGTACCCAGTTCATTAAACTTTCAATAGCACTATTTTAACATTGTCTGTTAGATATGAGCAGTCACCTGGTGGTCCATACAGCAAGCATCCCTTAGGAGGAATAATGCCCACTCTTTGGAAGAGCTCAGGGTTTGTTAAGGGTAACTCAATCACCTAAATAAGAAACATAATTGTAATACACTATAAAGTAGAATATATTTAATGTGTACATATAATGTTTTAATGTTTTTAACACTTGCCTCTCTGAGCTCACGAATCTGCTCAGACAATCCACCGATCTCAGAGTATGAGATGTTTCCCGGGTCCTCATGAGACATGTTGTAAACCAGTGGGTCTACTTCTCTAGGGAGGTACCTGTATTAGAGAGACATTTGCTCCTTTTAATCCCTTTCAGACAGTGTCAGTTAGGGTTAAATATGAATAATCATACAGAAAATTATGAAAGAATTAGATTTGTGTATCTAATAAAATGCTTGCCGAGTGTGATTGCTCAACTGTGCGACTATTATGTTCAGTAAACGCATAAGAAAATGCAAACACATTAGCATAGAATTATTGAGTTTATGAGTTAATTAACTTCTTACAGTAATCACCAAGTAAAGAGTCACAAAACATTAAAACATGTTCAAAATAAAATAGACAGTATTTGTTCAAATACATTTTCTTTGGTTTGACCTACCTCATTATAGTTAGTGTAGTCATGTCTAAAGCAACTCTGGTCCCAGGCTTCAATTTAGATTTGTCCAGCTAGAGTACATACATTTAATAAACATGTCAGTATTCATTTCTGTGGCAAATACATGCAATCTGGTATTATAAGAACTTAAAGAGCAAATATTACCTGTCTACGACATCCAACCACATATCTTGGACCATTGGTTGCCTTCACAATAACTAGAATTAAAGTAAACAGTGTTGCTCATTTTAATTGTGTACATGATTTTAAGCTTTCAAACAAAATTTGACTGGAATGTTGGAGTGTTTTGAAAACACCATCCAGACACTTAGGATTAGGATGCATTAAATCATATGTTATTAATGCAGTTTAAATGTATTCATCTGTTCATCTTCAGACTTTTTTTAGGGTCTAAATAGAATCGTATTACTTGAAAATATATTAATCTGTTCAAATCATTTAATAGTAATACAATATGGTGTAGCTTATTTTCTAAGGAAAAAAATGTAGAAAAACACACATTTTTGTTTTTAAATATTTGGTATTACAATCTGGTACAACTTACATTTTTCCTCTGTTAACTGCTTTAGAACTTCACCAACAATCTATTAAATTGTATAAACAAAAAGACAGCATCAATATGGGTGATCTGAAAAGAAACTCCTGCATTAATTCAAACACATGGGCACTGTAAGAATGTGGTGGTACCCTGACCTGTCCAACACTCTGCAAAGCTTTAAGGTCATTTTCAGATTTCTCATACTGTTTTGTAAGCTCTCGAAGCTGCTCCCGTACTGCAGAAAAACACAGGTCACTCATCGGTCAACAGCAATGCTAAATAAAGATTAATTCTAAACCACTTCTTAACTGAATCAAATCCTTTTTTGAATGACTGAAGTGTAATACATTGCTTATACTGTATATAAAGAAGCTGCCATGAAAGGATGCAAGACAAGGTGGTTCAGGTGGGAATTTGGCCTTTTAAAACTTGTCTTAGGTTGGATAATAACCACTAAGATAAAAAGCAGGACAAGCTTTAATAACAACTTCTACCCTTTTGCATTAAAAGATTGAAGGGTTAATGTTTTAGCAGCTTTACTTCAGAGCTGAACCAATTAAATCTGATTATCCGAACAAAGTTTACGGTTTTATTTCACTATATTACGTTAAATAATATATATTTCTATTTAACACTACATCCAGTGTTGTGTTGTTACACCTTTTAACATACTGATGTTAAAATGAATGATCCTTGATTTTTAG